>BTHU01000010.1:43537866-43767866 GCA_036184795.1 Tokudaia tokunoshimensis | reverse complement strand
GCAATTGGGTTCCGGCTTCACGCTCCAGCTGGGCCCATGTCTGATAACATTCCTTCATCATCCTTGTGTAGAAGTCCTCTGGATAAGCCTTTCTGATTATGCGGCTCTGTCCATGTGAGCTTCCTCGGGAATGGGGAAGAAAGAACTAGAAGCAGGGGACAAGAAAGACAATAGAAGCCACTGCCCTTTGGCTCAGCCTTCTCTTCGTTCTTTCGGAGCCATCTCAGGCTTCAAATGGTTCCTTCCTTTCTGGTTCTGGGTATTGAACCTCTGGCCTTGCACACAAGAGGCAAGTAGGTGCCCTGCAGATGAGCTATCACCCTAGACCTCTTTTTATTTCTTATTTGAGACATTGTCTTTTTATGTAGCCCAAGCAGGCCTTAAACTTGCAATCCCCCTGCATCAGTCTCCTGAGCAACTGGGATTTTCAGGCCCTGATCACCAGGTCTAGATATTTTCAAACATTTCCATACAATCCTTTCAGGTCTCTTTGCAGCCCACTGACTGGCCAGACATTCGGGTTAGCAGTTGTATCTCAGCATTGACTAAGTTTTTCCTTTTGTAAATAGCCCTCGCAGCCACCCATCCGTTAATAACCTTCTATTTTTCCACTGTATTCACACAAGCGCTTAGATGCCTAGAAAAGCAGAGTCAGAAAGAACCTTCCAGATTATGCAAATCTAGCCCCTTGGTTTTACGGATCAAGAAAAGGATGTCATCTCACTGAGCCTTCAGGTACTCAGGATAAGGGAGCAATCTTGGGATTGGGGGCGGGGTGAAACAAAATGGAGGTTTTCCTGCAGGTTATAACAGGAATCCCTTGGGCTTTGGGAAAACAGAGGAACTGAAAACAATTCCCAGGAAGTGGTAACCAGCTTAGAGAGCTGCAAGTCGGAATGAATGGAAAGGAAGAAGCCACTGGGGTAGAAAACTCACCTTGACCGATTGCATAGGCCCCACCCCTGAGGGGCCCTGCGGGGTCCCAGTGCTACCCTCATTCGCAGCAGTCATGTGACCACTTTTCTTTAGTTCCCGGGCATCAAGTGAGGAGGTCACCAATGGTGGCGGAATCAACAGCAGCTCCTGTTAGGTTCTGGAAGGAGCAGCTGAGAAAGCGCAGCGTCCTCCAAAGCTGGTACGTCAGCCTTTGCCTCTAGGCGAAACTGCCTTTATTTAAGGCTACCCAGAGCAGAACTGACTCTTTTTCTGGTTGTATCAACCATTTGGGCAAAGACAAGACAGAATAGCAAGAATGAAAAAAGGTGGGACACGTCTTGATCCGGGGCAAGAACTAAGAGGCTTGAAAAGAATATACCAAGAAACCTCACGTGGACTCGAGGGTGGGAATTTTCTTTGAATTGTCAACATCCACATGAAGTGACTACAAAGCTACAAAGTGCACAGAATTCCGATGTCCAGGCATTTGGCTTACGTATAGTCTGAAAGTTCTGGAAAGCCCTCCCTAGGAGAGGAAAGAGGAGGGGACAGTCTTATACAGCAGAAGGGCAGAAGGCACAGTGTACCTGCTCCAGCAGCAGGACTCTCTTGGAGTGCTTGGCCAGGTGGTACGCGGTAAAGCAGCCCTGGATGCCTGCTCCAATCACAATAGCGTCCCAGAGATCTGTCTGAGCAGCCATGACGCCTCAAAGCCCACGGAGGAGAAGGCAAGCAAAGGCAGCTCCAGGCTAGAGAGGGAGGAGGAAGGCAAAGTCCAGCTAAGCTAGAGTTCCCACAATCCCTTGGGGCCTATGTCCTTGTCTTTCTTTCCCTCCCCACAAAGCCTGGCACAGGGCTCAGCCTCCGCCTCCCCTGCGGAGCAGAGCTGGGTAGACTGATTTGTGAGGTTTCGCCCAGCTCAGCTGCCAGCCTCACCCTTGCATCCCTCTAGTTTGCTATTCTTGGCTCAATTATTGTCATGCAAATGGGCGCCTTCCCATGCCACCTTCCTGTCTCATTATGATCTTTGTCTCAGGACTTCGGCCCCGGAATTTCAATGCCTCCTAGACCAAGCTGGGCACCGGGAATGCTGCCTCCCCCTGCTGGCCTTCCCCTCTGCAGCTTGATTTCCTCCAGAGATCTACAGGGCCAGCTAAGAACTTGGCAGGATGCCCAGGGTTTGGCCCTCCTCCCTGGTGGGTGGCGAGGTCAGGGGGTAGATGCAGGGGACAACTGGGAGGGCAGTTTTGTGATTATGAAATCATTCTCAGTGTGTTTTACTTTCATGTTGAAAAAGGAGAATAAATGGTCCTAGGAAAAAAAAATAACCAGGAAAGGACCGTGAGAGGAAGAACCTTGTCCTCAGGCACACAGGGAACCAGGCGCCAGCCCAGTGCACACAGGGGCCATGTGCAGAGAAGCCTTCTGTGCCAGGCAGCAGGCTCAATGGGTATTGTTACAGGCACTGGGGACAGAGCCAGGGTTGGCAGGTCCTGATTCTTATACAATTTGGGGGTCCATTTTAAGATAAAAGGAAAGGGGGATTGGAAGCATAGCTCAGCGGTAGACTTTTGTGTTTGGCATGCTTGAGGTCCTGGGTTCAATACCCAGCACTAAAAATAAAAGAGAAGAAAAGAAAAAAAATTAGTCATGCAAAATTAGATGGCAGGACTTCGAAGAGACCGCTCAATTAGGGAGCCCCATGGTTGAAGTTTTATTAGCTTCCTGGTAAATCTGCCTCTGAATACATTATCTCATTAAATTCTCGGGTTTTTGTGTGTATGTATTTTTATCCTCATTTTTTGGCAGATTAAAGATAGCCTCAAGTTCTCTGTCAGTCTTCCCATCACATGCTTACCCAATAGAATACAGTTTTCTCTCTCCCACTGTATGGCCACCAGAAAAACAACTCAATGTTAAAATCAGAATCATGACTATAAGCTCTCATTGTCGTTAGAGCATTGTAGTGAGAGGGAAGTGTCCTGGTGCCAGGCTGTGACTCAGGTGACAGAGTTCTTGCCTTACGTTCGTGAAGCCCTGGGTTTGATCCTCAGCACCATATTAAGCCACCATGGTGGTACAGGGTCTCTTTTCCTAGGAGGCAGGGGCAGAAGAAGCAGAAGTTCAAGGTCACCTGCGGAGGCAAAGCAGGTTGGAGGTCAGTTAAGCCATGCATGAGACCCTATATCCAAAAAAGAAAGAAAACACTAGCAAGAAGAAGTAAGTTTTGGAGCAGATAGACCTGGGTTCACATCTTAGCATCTTGGCACACCCAGTATGGGGCCTTGGACAGATCCTGCCATCTTTGTCTGTTTAGTGGTGTGTCTATGATTATAAACAACCATCCTCAAAAGTTAGTGTCTAAAACAAGCGTTTTATTTTACTTCATAAAACTGAGGAATGTTGACACAGCCTGGCTATTGGGTCATGTGCCACTGACTGACTGGGTCAGTGGTGGTTTAGTTTGTCGGGACACAAGTTCCAAAATGGCTTGTCTCCTATGTGTAACTTTTCTCCTCTCTCTCTCTCTCTCTCTCTCTCTCTCTCTCTCTCTCTCTCTCTCTCAGAGTGGCTGAACTTGTAACATGGTGGTTCAGGTTCTAAGAATGAGAGTTCTTCAAGGCAAGAAGAGGATGTCCAAAGTCATGGTTCAGAAGGAGGGTGACCTGTACCACCATGGTGGCTTAATATGGTGGTGCTGAGGATCAAACCCAGGGCTTCACGAACGTAAGGCAAGAACTCTGTCACCTGAGTCACAGCCTGGCACCAGGACACTTCCCTCTCACTACAATGCTCTAACGACAATGAGAGCTTATAGTCATGATTCTGATTTTAACATTGAGTTGTTTTTCTGGTGGCCATACAGTGGGAGAGAGAAAACAGTGATGGGAGGACACATGTGACTGTAGGGAGTTGCCCCACCTCAGTTAGCACTGTGGCTAACTGAAGCCCCAGCAACACTTCTAGTCCACAGACAACTCCTGGAGTAGCCTTAGCAACTAACCATCTACTGGTCGGTCTTTACTTTCCTAGTAAAATAGGAACCCGAAGATGGAGTACCATTTGACTGTACTTTTTTTTTCCTTCTGAGGGAGGAAAAAAAAAATAGAGTCTAAAGGTCACTGCATTCTGTCCCCCAATCCCACAGAGGGCAGGATAACATCTGCCTCATTGCTGGACAGATCCCTTACAGTAAAATAATAGCAGATATAACCAAGAAAAATATGGTACCCTGAGTGTGTAAGGGCTTGATAGAAATATATAAGATCGGCCCCTGGATTTCTTGTGATAAGATGTCAGCGGAGATGAACAGCTTGCACGCAAGGAAGAGCAGGCAATAAATCCTTGCATGGAAGTGTGCCCGATCTCACCAGCAGGCGAGGAGAAGGGAATTAAACAACTCGAAGGTACTATTATGTGTCTATTAAATAAACAAAAATAAAAATGATACAACCTTATTATGTTGTCCGTGTTGCAGGTGGCAGTTCATACAGGATCCCATGGAATGTTCTGGAGTCATAGACAACAGGATAAAATAGTTCAAATATTCTGACCTAGAAATTCTACTTGGGGAACTACTCCCTCGGGGGAGGAAAAGGCTTTTGTATGAAGACATGGATATCTGAGCTCTTATAATATTAAAAAATAGTGGAAACGAGCCAGAATCAGGGAATAGCTAAGCAAACGCTGACATGTTGAGACAATGTGGCGATTCCAAATGGCAGGCATGAGGACTCTGCTTTGTCAAAATGCAGATAGGAAATTGATACAGAGACGCAGAACACAAATGACACACTGCTTACAGCCCTGACTTCTATACATGCTGATCAAAGATCTAAGAAGAAATTGGTGGTGAGGTAATTGAGCTTAATTCCCATTAGTTCCTGTATTCTATAAAAATGGTGCCTCCACTCACAATTTATAAAAGGAGGAGAAATCCCCAGGCGAAGCAGATGCTTCACTTCTCCCTGGTTACTGGATCCAGGACCTGGGAAGTTCTTTCTTTGTTTTAATCTCAGTCCTTCCTGCTGCCCAATATTGTTCAGTCCTCCGCGGAAGCTGCAGGGAAGCTGCCAAGCCTCTCTGTGTTCCCCCCACCCCCGTTTAATATAATATCCCTTCAGAGATAAAATGACAATCCCATTTCCCCGTCCCTACTTCACAAGCCTGCCCTGGATTCCTGAACTCAAGCATTCTGCTTCTTGTTAAGAATTTCAAACGGCGGCTCCTCCGAAAGCCGACACTGGCCACGGCCCAACCTCGAAATGAAAAGCAAATCTGCTTCTAAAGGCTTCCCCTTCTATCAAGGATTGCCCGTCCTTGTGGATGTCCTGACAGGGGCAGGCAGAGAGAAGCGATTCCCCTCAAATTCCATTTTAACACCCATTCCGGATCGGAGGAATATTAAAGGGCGAGCCAACAGCCCGACACCTTGCTGCTTGTATGTGTCAGCAGCCGCGGCTCGTGTCCTGGGGCAGAGACGCTGAAGACGTGAGGGCTGAACCGCTCATCCGATGGCTTGATTGACACTTTGCAGACAGGGGTGGAAGAAGCGAGCCAGGGAAGCAGCAAGCTGTACAGCTCAGAAATAATGAGAGGACCCGAGTGGAGAGAGAGAGAGTGGGATAAATAAGAGAGACCTAGGAGTGGAGAGGGAGAGCCTTCTGCTCTGTTTTCTTCCCCGTCCCACTTTGCCAAGGAACTGAAGCCTAGAGCTAGGAGGTAGGCAGACAGGCGATGAGCCCTACCCTGAAGGCAGATCCTTCAAGCTGCTGGCTGCGGGGTCCCGGGTGTATGGTTCCTGAATGCTCAGGATGCCGGTGGGAACGCAAAGACCAGGCTTTGTGAATGTTTTGCATACAACATCGCCGACCCACTGTTCTGTCTCAGGTTGATCTCCCACTTCATTTCTGATCCCCTTAGGTCAGGTCATCTACCCACCTTTAAAGACATCCTTTAAATGGCAAATCTGGACAGGTTACTCCTCGTTAAAATTTTCTTCATAGCTGCCCTTTCCTATTAGGATAAAAATCTGAACTCCTTAGCTTGGCACACAAGATAGCTTTCGTTCTGACCTCTGCTGGCTCCCACAGCTCCACCGGTGACCCTTCCTACTGAGCTCTTGGCACCCTAGCAACGCTGAGTGGAGAGAGGCTCCACCCCTCACCTGATTTCCAAACTCCCCAGCACCCCCAGACACCCCCAAGCAGATGCAGTCTTTCCTATCACTGTCTCTCCATCCTGCAGAGACTCCACGATAACAATACGCATATTGTGCTGTAATTGTTTGCATGTCTGCCTTCCCCCTACGCCTCTTAAAAGGAGGGAGTCTTCTTTCTATTGTCACTTTTCATAGGTAATACATACACATGGAACAACAGTAAAATGTACAAAAAAAGAACACTGTGGAGTCTCTATCCCACCCATCCCCAGAGCTCTTCTCTATCAGATGCGACACTATCGCTGTTGTCTTTTGTACCTTTGTAGGGGTGTTCTGTGAGTATCCAAACATGCTTATACAGTATGTGTGGTGGTGTGTGTGTGTGTGTGTGTGTGTGTGTGTGTGTGTTCCTATGTAACGCTGTGGTGTTTTCATTACCTTTATCTTGGCATCCTCATCAGTCATAAGGAGTTGGCACTTTTTCGTGATGGCTGCAGAGTATACATGGGCATGAAGGAGGCATTTGGTAGAGACAGCGCACATACATGCTTATGATGGGTGACAGGGTCCTCTGGTTATAACAGATGTGCTGGATTCTTAGGCCTCTCTGGCTGTTCTGGTGCTGGGTGTTCAGCAAGGGAGAGATGACCCTCTGAGCTGCCCAGAACAGTTCCCCCCCACCCCCCCGCCTTGCGGTGGTACAGGTGGGATACTCAAAGGCCCGGCTCTTGTTTCCTGGCATTCCTCTGATTTTACATTTATTAAATGGCAGATGTCAGAGTCAACACTGCACCCCAGCATACAACAGTGCAATCACAAGGATGCTTCCAAGGAAGAGAGGTGAATAAGAAGTCCTGAGAAGGGACTGACAGTGCCACAAAAATGTTAAATCATCTTTTTGTCTGACAGAGTCGGGGCACAACTATAAAAGGGTGCTCTCAAGCCTGCACAGTGGCACACAACTGTCATCCAAGCACTTGAGAAGCTAAGGCAGAAGGATCAGGAATCTAAAGCCATCCTTAGCTACAGAGCAAGTTTGAAGCTAGCCTGGACTTCATAAGATCCTATTTTTATTGTTGTTCTGGCTGTTTTATTTTTTTGAGACAAATTTTCTCTGTATAGTCCAGGCTGTTCCAGAACTCACTCTGTACACCAGGCTGGCTTCAAATTCAGAGATCTGCCTTGCTTCTGCTCCCCAGTACTGGGATTAAAGGGTAATTAAAGCCAGGTAAGACCCTGATTTTAAAGGGGGGGTGTGTAAAATACTTTTATTAACCATGAAAGTGCATGTCTGTAATAGGAGGCAGAAAGATCACCACTTCAAGTTCAGCTTGAGATTAGAAAGATCCAGTCTCACTCACTGGAACAGTGGTGGCACACACCTTTGATCCCAGCACTTGGGAGGCAAAGGCAGGCGGATTTCTGAGTTTGAGGCCAGCCTGGTCCACAGAGCTAGTTCTGGGATATCCAGGGATACACAAAGATACCCTGTCTTGGAAAATAAAGACCCAGTCTCCAAAAACAAGGACTGGGGATATAGCCGAGTAGAAGAACCTTTGACCAGCATGAACAAACTCTGAGTTCACTAGGACCAGGGAATGCACTAAAAACGAGGTGAGGTTTTAAGAGAAAATGTCCCAAAAGAACATGGAATCTCTTTTTAAGGTTTGTTTTTATCTGTAAGGGCATTCTACCTACATGTATACATGCATGTCACAAGTGTACCTGGTGAACTTGAAAGCCAGAAGAGGATGTTGGACCTCCTGAAACTAGAGTTACAAATGGTTATGAGCTGCCATGTGGGTGCTAGGAACTGACACTGGGCCCTCTGCAAGAGAAGCAAGTGATCCTAACCACTAAGCTACCTCTCCATCCCCATACACTGAATCTTCTCGTCCTTACTCCCAGGTCTGTCTGTCCCAGTCCCACAAATGTGTACATTTGCACCCTTGTCTGAGGGGCTGTAAATCTGCCTGGGTGTTCACTAGCAGGTGTCGTTACACAGCTGTGCCCCAGTGCATCCCATTCCAGACCATTCCACGAAGCTCAGTGGGCATTAAAGGTAGGGCCAAGTCAGGGGTCTAAGCAGCGCCGTTGTCCTCGGTGGAGGAGAGGCTGTATCTGGGATTGAGATTCTGTCAGTGCCTCCCTCTGCTCTGGCACCTGCTGGTCTTCCTGTCCATTCTCAGTCTTCACAGTCTGACATCACCTTTGCTGTAAGGTAGGAAGTTCACCACCAATGGCCGCTTACCTCCCCACTGATGCAGTATCCCTTCAGGGCTTCACTGTAGTCAGGGAGGAATCTTTGCTTTTTGGGACTAGAGTTTGCACCTAGGGCCTTGTACTGTTAGGCAAACACTGCAACCACTGAACTATGTCCTTTGACCCCTTTAACCTTTGAGACAGTGTGTCCAGGGTAGCCTCA
Organism: Tokudaia tokunoshimensis; assembly: GCA_036184795.1. Lineage (NCBI taxonomy): Eukaryota > Metazoa > Chordata > Mammalia > Rodentia > Muridae > Tokudaia > Tokudaia tokunoshimensis. The sequence goes on along the minus strand of BTHU01000010.1, from coordinate 43,759,344 downwards.
CACTCACTCTGAAGGCCCTGAACTTCTGATCATCGTGCCTCAGACTCCAGAGTATCTGGGATGACAGGCCTGTCATCTAGAACCTTCTATTTTACTCTCCACGGCACACAGGCAGTATGCTTGGGTTTTTAGGTTCCTCCCTGTACCAAGACATCAGAAAAAAAAAATCACATTTGTGTGGATTGACACAGGCTTTTTGTTGTTTTGAGACAGGGCTTCTCTGTGTAGCCCTGGCTGTCCTGGAATTCACTCTGTATATCAGGCTGGCCTCAAACTCTGAGAGTCACCTGCCTCTGCCACTTGTGTGCTGGGATCAAAGGTACCACTATGTACCTACGTGCCACTATGGCCTGGCTTGACACACAGGCTTTTTAAGTAAAGGATCTGTCTACTGATTTCGCTTCCATGTTAGCCTGTTAATGTCTTCCTACAGCTTTAAAAACATCAATATCTAGCATTTTCCATTGTTTACTGGCACAGTTGGCCTAAATAATCTGGCTTATCACTGCCAGGCTTCCAGACTTGGTTCTAAGCCTAGAATGCATAAACCCTGCAGGATGCCCTTCATTTAGACTGGGTCTCACTGTGTTCTCCAATCACCTTCCTTCCCAGATACCAAAGGTGAAAAAGGGCAATGGCCATTGTGAGCAAAGATGGCTGCCTGCCTTGCCAGACAGCAAAAGTGGAAATCTCATAACAGTCACCAGGCGAGTCGGGTGTAAGGCAGGCAGGCTTTGGCTGGAGGATCAGTATGCATGGGACTCCTAAAGCACCGTCATGAATTGAAATAAGTGCAGGAGGAATTTGCCAAGGAGATTGCCTTCTAGAAATCACTGTACTTGTTTAAAAGAAGCTCATGCTGATAGGGTGCAGGTATAGGCTGTGAACTCAAGGTTAATTGTCTTTAGCTAAGACAGGGTCCTGCTTCCTGTGTATGTTTTGAAAAATAGGATATATAATGGCTTACCATCCCAAATGGTGCAGAACACCTGAGAATCACAGTCTAGCGTTCATCGTCCTGTCCCCACCCCCACACACCTCCCAGTATAGTACCTAACCTCTCTAAATAAAGTGTTGAGCAAATGTTTAAAGAAAATCGGGTTTTTCTTGGTTCCTGTAACAAGAAGCTAGCGCCAGTAGCTGCCTCTGGGGAGTGAAGCTGGGTGGAATCTTGTTATGTGTAGGAAAGGCTTAGAAGGAAATGCTGTACAGATCACTGCGGTCCTGATGGGACCCAGGGATAGACTCTGGGCATCATTAGCATCCTGCCTACATCCTCACCCTCAGCCACAGCTCGCCCTAGGCTTAGATAGAATCCAAATCCACAGAAAAGCTAGAGAACAGGTGAAAGGTCACGAGCAGTGTCTGGAAATTTTGAGAATATAAAGAAAAGGAGGTTGTGGGCCCCATGCCGGGCCTCATCTCACTAGCAGGGATCTCTATAGAACCTTAAGAGGGTCCTGCTGGGTTCTCAGTGGCATGGTGAGTTGTAACCAGCTGCTACCAGCTTCCTGCCTTGTAGTGGTTGGCAGCCCCTCTCCCGACTCCCATTCTCTCTGCTCCCTCTATACCCTGCCCCCACTCCCTGGCAGTCTCTCCCTCCACACATTTGTCCACCTTTATTTGCCTGCTGTTTTGGGGGGACAGGAGAAAGAAAGGTTTAGAAAAGACATTGGGAGGATTCCAGTTGTGTTTGGAACCGGCTCTCAGGGCATCTTGCCCAGAATTCTCAAAGGAAAGAAGAAAGTGGAGGTTCCTGGAATAGGCTAGGAAAGGTCTGCAGGGAGCTGCCTCAGAAAACATCCTCTAGGGCCAGGGAGATGGCTCAGTGGGCAAAGGTGCTTGCTGCCAAACCTGAAGACCCAAGTGTGAGCCCCTGGACACCCAAGATGAAAAGAGAGAAGCCGCTCTTAAAAGTTGTTCTCTGACCTACCTGTACCCATGCACACACACACTCACACACACTCACACACTCACACACTCTATGTCAAGTACCCCTGTTCCTTGCACCATACACACACAATTAAAAATAAAACAAACATTTCTAAAGCTGCTTCTGGGCATCTCAGAGGGCTGACCCTCACCATGGCTTCACACATGCTTGCTCAGGTTACAGACCACTCGCTTCTTAGGCTTCCCAGCCTTGTCTTCAGCAACAGCTCTGTAAAGCCAATATACAGGCCCTTCCTTCTTTCTTCCTTATTTATTTTTATGTGTGTGTATGCATGTATATGTCTGTGTATGTTTACTGTGTTTGTGTGGAAACCCTCAGAGCACAGAAGTAGTCAAGAGATCCCTTGGAGCTGTGGTTCTGGATGGTTGTAAGCTACCAACATGGGTGCTTGGAACTGAACTCGGGCCCTCTAGAAAAACAGTAAGTGCTCTTACTGAAGTCCTTTACCAGGAGCAACCCCTCAATACCCAACCCCCCACCCCCCTGAGCGCATGCCTGTTTGTCCTTTTGGATAAGGTTTTGTCATGCTGCCTAGACTAGCCTCACTTGCAGTAATTCTCCTGTCTCAAGACTCCTGGGTGATAGGATTATGTATGCCAACATACCCAGCTAAGCAGGCACGCGTGTATGATCGTAGAGGCTGGTAGACCTCGGAGAGTTAAAGTCCAGCCTGGTTGGCCTACCTATTGAGTTCCAGGCTAGCCAGGGCTACACAATAAAGACCCTGTCTCAAAAACAAAACAAAAAAATTAAAAATCTAATTTTCAGATATGAAAACTGAGAGCTGTAGTGCGGCAAATCACGCATCCTTCCATGCAGGACTTCTTCCCCGCCTCTCTCCATGTGCCAGTGGGGGCTTCAGTAAAGCAAGGGTGAAGGCTGTGCTCCATTTTGTGTTGCACACCGCTGTGCTCCATGCTCCCACTCCTGCAAAGACAGAGAAGACGCCAACTCCTGATGGGAAGAAAGTCTAAAGCAGCCCTGGGGACCCTTGAGGAAATGGTTTGATTTATTCCAGTCCCTCCTGGTATTCTGTGCCACATTTATAAACGTCAGGGCCAGAAATGAAGTTCCTACTGCCCTGGCAGCTGCTGGTTACTGCTGTTGCTCACCCAAGGTTTGCCTCCCGTTGATTGATAAGGAGCCAAGGAAACAAAATACCCCAAGGGAGGGGCAGCCTCTCCAGATGAGAAAAGGAAGGATCTGGAAATGTGAACAGGGGCTGGGGAGGATGTCTGTCTGTCAGTTATAAGCAAGAAGGCCAAACTGTGACGGTGTGTGGAAAATGTCTTCCACTTGGGTGGAGAGAAAATGCGTCTTTTGTCAGAGCCAACCTGTCTTTCAGAGTCTATATCACAGGCTAGGGGAGGGCAAAACCCTCAGTCAGGCTGTCTTTCTGACCTGCAGGCTCCTCCTCTCTGAGAAGCTCCTGTCATCCTCCAGAGTCTGGGACAGGGAAAAGGCTGGCAGAGATTTAGATCCAAAAAGGCCCTGGAGGAGAATGGAAAGAAATGAATGGTAAGAGGGTATCACAGACTAAAGGTAGTATCCCCATTATCTGAACCGGTAGCTGAGATTAGGGGTGACCCCCCCCCTGAGGTGAGACACATCCTCCGTGACAGTTCTCCTGGCAAACTGCTGGCTGTGACCAGCTCATGCAGTCCCAGCCAAGCACAGGAACACATTAGCCAATGAGGGATAGCCTAAGTGATCCCTAAACAAGACATTAAAAGTCGTTTTTAATTTGGCAGTTGTTAGCTTATTTTATTTGTTTTGACTTTCCAAGACAGGGTCTCTCTGTGTAGCCCTGGCTGTTCCAGAACTTACTCTGTAGACCAGGCTGGCTTCAAACTCAGAGATTCGCCTGCCTCTTGTCTCCTGCGTGCTGGAATTAAAGGTGTGTGCCATCGCGCCTGTCTTTACCCTTATTTTTAATCACACCCAGCCAAATCTTTCAAAATGATGGTCACTCTCTTCCAAGCCAACCTTTCCCCACTCCAAAAATTGTGAGTGGCTAAGCCAGCAGCCCTCAGTGTGGGCGACATCACCCTGCAGGGTGACATGTGACAAACTTTTACAGCCAGTTTATAACCCAGGCAACAAAATGTCTATTACTTTATAGGCAGTTGGGCTTATTTTATTTTTTTCTCCTTGTTTTACTTGCTTCGTCAGACCCAGTTTTCTGTCATTTTTAGCCCTTTTCCCAAACTAAATATCTGAGCCAAGCAACATACCCAGTCAGTCTTTAGTGGGCTCAGTTAGTCAATAATGAGACAGGGGCTTAATCATTAGCAGCGGGGAGATAGGACATCAGGAAGAGCCAGAAGAAGCTGACCTTAGTAAGAGGGCTTTGGGAGGATTCTCTCTTCAACTTTCTTATATGGAAAATATTTTTAAGTCTGGATTTTTTTTTCTTGTCTCCCCCCCCCCCCCAAGACAGGGTTTCTCAGTGTAGTCCTGGCTGTCCTGGAACTCACAGATATCCTCCCGCATTTGCCTCCCTGAGTGCTGAGATTAAAGGTATGTGTCACCACTGTCTAGTTTGCACCACCACCATCTGACAAGGCTGGAATTTTTTTTAAAAGGTAACAAACAAAATTTGGCAATTCATTCAAAAGAATGTCATTCAGCCTTAAAAGGGGTCACTTTCTGGGGCTGGAGAGATGGCTCAGTGGTTAAGAGCACTTGCTGCTCTTCCGAAGGACCTGCACCTATACCCGGCAGCTCACAGCTCTCTCTGTACCACAGCTCCAGGGTATCTGAACCTCTGGCTCTGTGGGCTCATGCACAGTCATGTGCACACACCTGCATTCAGACACACACACATAGTTAGAAAGAATAAAAATAAATCTTTTTTAAAAGCAGAAACAAAACAGCTAAGGTGACTTTCTATCCCTTCTTACAACCCAGTGAGAGCACTGGGGACATTGCTCTGAGTGAAACAGGCAGACGCAGAATGAGGGACAGTCCATTTCCAAGGGCCATCTAGGCTGCAGGCTCCACTGAGGTGAAAAGCAAAAATGAGGTTCCGGCGGTTGGGCAGGGTACGGGTGGGTACGGCATTTCCCTTTGGGAAGACGAAAAAAGTTTTGGAGGTGGGCAGTGGAGAAGGTGACATAACAGTGTGACCTTTAAGTAAATGCTATATTTTCTCTTAAATATGTTTCCTGAGAATTTTAACAAAGTCTGGACAAAGAAATCCAATCTACTGTCTTCAAAAGCTGAGTAGTTGCCATCAACAATGTAACTCAAAAGAATCCAAACCAGGCAGTGGTGGCGCACATCTTTAATTCCAGCCTTGGGAGGCAGAAGCAGGCAGATTTCTGAGTTGGAGGCCAGCCTGGTCTACAGAGTGAGTTCCAGGACAGCCAGGGCTATACAGAGAAACCCTGTCTCGAAAAACCAAAAAAAAAAAAGAAAAAAAAAAAAGAATCTTTGACAGCATGGGCCAGAGTCCAAAGGCAAAGATCAAAATTTTATTTTAGGAGGAAGCAGATGGTCTCAGCTGGATTGACAATGGGTGTCTAACATTCCTGCTCTTCCCTTCTACAACATCGTGACTCACGGGCCACCATTCTAGCACCTCTCCCAGCCCTGGAATGTTCTGCAGCCTAACCCCAGTATCTCTGATCCAGCCCTCCGGGTCTGGCCTGTTTTCCCTGGCTACTTGACAAGGCTCTGCTAGCCAGGAGGCTGCTGAGGTGGCTTTTTAATCCTCCAGTCGTGCCATCCTAGTGATTGCTTTTATTAGGAAATGTAATGAAAAAGACTATATGAAGCCCCTGCCAGGAAAAAAAAAAAAAAACTAATAAGATTTTGCACCAAAGTGTGGCGAGAAAAGAAAGGGGGAAGCAGCACATTAGGAGTCAGATAATGAGATAAATGAAAGACCGCAGGGAAGTACATTTTTGCAGACTTGCCGGATGGTTGTAAAAATTTTAATTTGCTGAATTCTCTTTTTTTCGTCGCCCCTGATCCTCCCTACCTCAGTCTTCCACATGGTTTCGCTGATGCTCTGAATTCTTTGTGTGCACGAGCGTGTGTGTCCCCACTCCCACCATAGCCAGAACCCTGCCTCATGACTTAAGTAGGAGGCTAGGACCCACCCAGTCACAGGACACAAGAGGACAAAGAAATGACACCCCCTCCCTCCCTTCCCCCAACAGAGCCTGCTATGAGGGAGAAAGCAGGGAAACGGAACTATAGAGGGAGGACAAGAGATCAAAGATCTGGGAAGTAAGGAGGAAGAGAAAGCCCCCGCTGGTCCCGCAAATCGATTCTCTGCAAGGCCCGCCTCCCCGTCTGTGCTCCGAGCTCCTAAGCAGAATGCTGCCTCCGTGGGATGCTAGGCCTGAACAGAAGGGCCCAGGAGCACTGGGCAGACACGCAGGCAAGGCTGCCAGAACCACTGGGCCTGATTTGTCCTACAGGGAGGTCCTGCATCCTCCAGACACCCCCTGACCTCTCTCCAAAACATACATGCTCTGTTTGCTTCAGAGGACTCCTGCCTCCTCCTCCGCACCTGAGGATTCTGGGATGCTTTTTCATTGCCATGCCTAAGTCTCGGTTTTCTCAGCTGCAGCTGGACAGACTGAGGGAAGACTTGGGTAGCTTTCCCGGTAGGAGCTGGGGTGGGGTTGGGGGGTGGAGGAGTTCGGGGGTGGAGGGGTTGGGGCTTGGGGGTGGAGAGGCAGGTATGGGAGCCTGGGAGACATAGGCATGAATAGTAGGAAAATCACTTGCTCTTTTCAATGTGGGGGACAACCTGCTCTGTGTCCCTCCAAGAAAAGCCGTTTCCACATGTTCTGCCTCCTGAGAATACACTAGTTCCCTAGAGGATAGGCATGTCCTGTACCAGCCACTGTAGGAGACAGAAAAGCCATCAAAGTCAAGCCAGGCTCATGAGGATGAGAGAGAGGATCTGTTCGAAACCAGAAAAATGACCTGGTTTGTAATCCCAGAAATCAGAGGTGGGGGAAGATCAGGAGTTCAAGGAAATCCTCAGCTACTTACTGAGTTTGAAGCCACTTTGAACTACAAAAGACACTACCCTTAAAACCAAAAAGATCCAGCCAAATCTGATACCTATCAACAGAATTCTGGGGCATCGCCAGGCAGCCCGAGGAATGGAGGTATTTGGAGAAGTGTGACTATAGGTCCCAGCCAAGATGAACAGGAGAGAATAAGAGGCTTGGGAAGGGCTCTGGGGATTGGAATAGAGGTGGAAGAGAGAGAGATTCCCAGAGAAGGAAATGGTGTAGTTTTAAGACCAGTTGGGAAGAGAAGAAATACATGATTGTGGAAAGGCTAAGGGTGGCAGCGAACTACAGTCAACCAGGTTGGCACGTGCATACAGTCCCGCCTTTTTAGGACGCTGAGGCAGGAGGGTCATTTGAACCCAGGAGTTGGGGGAAATAGCCTAGATAATATAACAAGACCCCATCTCTTCAAAAAAGAAAGATCTCTGTGAGTTCAAATCGAGTCCAGGACAGCCAGAGCTGTTTGTTACACAGAGAAACCCTGTCTCGAAAATAAAAAGCAAAACCAAAACAAACAAAAAAATTAGAGACAATAATGTGTCCTGTGTCCTAAGCACGGCTCTCGAGACCTAAGGACACATACTGAATTGCCACCTAGATCTTAAAATGTCACTGTGAGCATCTCTATCTTATACACAGGAACCTGAGACATTTTGGGCAATTAAAGACCCAGGTGGCCCTCTGTTGTCTGAGCTTCTAACCTCCTTTGTTTTGTTCCCTGCCCTGCAGGACAGAGGAAGGGCAGGACACTGCAGACTTGGCAAAGCAGCAGCAAGGAAGATAAGGATGTGAACTCCCGGGGCTGGAGAGAGGGCTCAGCAGCTAAGAGCACTTGTTGCTCTTCCACAGGACTTGAGTTCAGTTCCTAGAACCTACATGGTTGCTCACAGCCTACTGTAACTTCAGTTCTGAGGGATCTGACACCCTTCTTTAGCCTCCCTGGTATACATACATACATGTGGACAAAACACTCATACATAAAGTCAAATCAATAGAGTAAAATAGAATTTTTTTTTAATGTGAACTTTCCCAGGCCCCCTCTTACCACCAGTATCCACGGAGAGTATCCTTAGTGCTAAAACACAGAGAAACAGACAGTGGCTGAAGCTTAAAACACAGACACAGCACTGGCCCCGGAGCTTGGATGTGGCTTCTCTGCTTGCTATGCATCAAAAGCAGCATCGTGGGTGCTTAGCAACCAGCCGGCCTCAACTTCCCACCTCTCATCCCCCTCCAGGAACACTGGAGCAGGGTCCTCACAGGAACCAGCTTCTGAAGCTCATACCATTCTGCAAACAGGCCCCCAAAGAACCCCAGCACACATAACACAGCCCCTCCCTGGGAACAACACCCCCTTCCTTTCTCAATCCTGCCGACCCTAGAAGTTCCCAGGCTCTGAGAACAGACCATGGTGCTGAGGCTCCTCACATTATTCCAGGAAATATATATCCTCCTCCTCCTTCCCAGCCTCCCTCTCTCCCCCAAACCCCTGTTTTTCTCTTTATGGAGAGGGCACAAATTAAGCAGAAAGGAAAATGTTGACAGTTCCTAGCCCTCCCTTGCTGAGGATAAAGAGAAATACGTTAACGGTTGAAGCTTTAGGCGGATCAAACGCAGTTTGTGAGATGCTTCAAATGTATTATTCATCTCACCAATGAGATGCAATCTTGGGCTTTCTCCCCCCCACCCCCTATCAAGAGGAAACCTCAGCTACTATGGAGATGCAGGGCTCCGGAGGAGAGGGGCACTTTCAGAAAGCCAGTTTTCCATACTAAACCAACAAGTCTTTCTTGTGCCTATCTTGTTTCTCTAAACATTTCCAAATGACAGGGGTCCACTTGCCAGGAAGCTAAAGGGGTAAGGTCATAGGCAGGTCACAGAATTGGGTGTTTGCAATCAAAGAGAATTCTGACTTTGACATTTGGAGGGTGCAGGAGCTGGAGATGTTGGCTCACGAAGGTCCTCTCTATGCCATATGAACTTGCCCGGATGTAACTCTAAAAGGAGCCTTTTAGCTCTGTGATCTGAACTCACTGATATGGGACACTCTGTCCTGGCTGCATACCACTTTGATCTTATAATTCAGACTCCTGGAGGCCCCTGTCCCACCTGCTGAGGAATTCTACTCTCCAGTTTTCATCAACTTCCCAAAGATGTCGCAAAGACTCCCCTGGCACCTACCAATGACCTAAAGAAAAAATTGCCCCAGCACTGCTGTTGTGGCTCAGTGATAGAGCACTTGCCTAGCAAGTACAAGTCACTGGGTCTGATCCTTGGTATAAAGGAATACATACATGGGGCTGGAAGGATGGCCCTGTGGTTAAGAGCACTGGTTGATCTTTCAGAGGTCCTGGGTTCAATTCCCAGTACCCACATGGCAGCTCATAACTGTCTGACTCTAGTTCCAGGGGATCCAACACTCTCACACAGACAACACACAGGGAAACCATCAATGCACATAAAGAGAAATAGTAAAATCATTAAATGTATAAATATATAGCATCCTGCAGGCGGCAGGGATAAAACTTAGCTTCCCATGGGTCCATCTCAGACCTGATCCTTGGCCTGTGATGAATGAGTCTGGTATTGGAGCTGGAAGCAGATGCTAATGGTTGAACTAGAGATTAAAACAACGTAGAAAGAAAGAAACTTGACACTGTGGATCAATATATATATATATTATACATATATATAATATATTTTATATATATATATATGTGCTTCTTTTTGTCCTTTAAAATAATGTTTTTTTTTAATTTTAAGGTAGGGTCTTCAGGCTGGCCTCAGACTTTGTGATCCTCCTGTCTCAGGCTCCTGAGTGTCGAGACCACAAATATGTGCTACTACATGCACCCCTTGTCTACATACTTTACATTTATTTATTTATTTATTTATTTATTTATTTCAGACAGGATTTCACTGGCTGTCCTTGAACTCAGAGAGATCTGCCTGCCTTTGCCACCCAAGTGCTAGGATTAATGTGCCACCATGCCCGGTTCTGCAGGCATGGTTCCATTGCTCAAAACACCCACAAGGTAGGTATGGTGGCATACACCTTTCAACTCAGCACTCAGGAGGCAAAGGCAGGCAGATCTCTGTAAGTTCGAGGTCAGACTGCTCTACACAGTGAGCTCTGGTCCAGCAAGCTGGGAGTAGTCAGACTCTATCTAAAATAAAACAAACAAACAAAAAACTTTGTAAGCATCTTAAGATCACAATCATGAAAGATTAGCTTAATAGTAGCCTTCTGAAGTAATCATTTAGAATCGATTCTAGAAAAATACCAAGAGGAAGCAATGCCTAAGTGCATTTTCATCTAAAAGGATTTCAAGGTGCACAGAGGAAGCAGAGCCCCCCTTTGATCCCGTCTCTCTCCTCAAGGCACCCCAGTCTCCATCCAGTTCGAATGCACCCTCTCTGGCCTTTGTTTCAGAAGAGTCATATTTAATGTAAACAAGTAATAAAGCAGGGTTATGCAAGCTTGTAACCATCTATGCGCAGAGAAAAGGCTGGCTGATTAAACACTGAAATGTGCAGAGCCCTCAGCTCTGAGGAGTGTGGCACATGTGATTTTTATTTTCTTCTGCAGGAATTATTGTATTTTCTACATGAACAGAAAAGAGAAACAATGCTATTTTTAAATATCACGAAACAAGCTATTGATGGCATTGGCTGCCTCTGAGGACGGGGAGAGGCTGTTTGCTGTGTGCTCTTTTATGCTTTTTGAATTGTGCACCTTGGGCACATATTACCTATTCCAAAAATGAATAGACAATTTTTTTAAAAAAAATTAATACAGCAATAAAATAAAATGTGAGACCTGTTGGAGAAGACCTGTGTAGAACGGCAAGCCCTAAGACTGTGTAAAAATCTACATAGTGGCTACAGTTTCAGATATTCACTCCCGGATTCACTCCCACAATGCCAGTCCCTTTCTCACCAGTCAAGGAATTAAGGCTTCTCCCACCCTGGAGGAAATGAGGAAGGGTCTAAAATAAGCCAGACTTTGGTCTGGAAATAACTTTATGCTAATTTGCAGCCCAGCCCTGGGAAGGGCTTCACTGAGCCCATTTCCATTCCCTTTCAAAGGACTTTTCATCTTCTTTGGTTTTCTAGTATATTCCTCAGGGCTACCTGCTGCTGTCAGGGTCCTGGGGAGGAAAGGCTGAGACCAAAGCCCTTGTCCAAAGGGCCTTTGTTTGAAGTCAGCCTGTAAGATCCCAGCTCCAAGCTTCCCCAATGCTAGGCTTTGGCCTCAGGCAGCAGTGCCCTCTCCTACCAGAGCCTCTGCACCTTTGGCCCCTGCTTGGTGAAATGAGAATATTCAGCACTGCCCTGTACAGAGGTTGTGAGATATGGATGATGTCAAATGACAGTGACGGACTGTCTTTCTGAGATATTTACCTTGTTGGGCCACAGAGTCCCAAGACTAGCATGACCTGTAGCATCCAATTAGGGGGAGAACAGGGATTCTCACAGCAGGTCGGTTTTTCCGCCTGTAGAGCCACGGATTTTATTAACTGACAGCAGATAATTTATGCTCTGCTTGGCAGTTGTAGCAACATAGGGTCTCATTGTGCAGCTCTGGGAGGACTTGAACTCAAGATCAACATGTTGGGCTTGCACTACTCCACCTGGCTGCTGACAGCTATTTTTAGCTGTTGGGTTTTGTTTGTTGCCTTGTTTGCTTTGTTTGTTGTTATAAAACAGGGTGTCTTGTAGCCAAGGCTAGCCTTGAAATCCTGCCTCTCCTGCCTCCACCTCCCAGACGATGGCAGAGGCTTGCACCGATATGCCTGGATCCTGACAGCTATTTTCAATCAGTTGTGTTGAGAGAATTAAGTAAGACATGAGCGTCTGCGTGAGGACACAGGCAGTCCACCAGCTGGGTGAAGTATTAGTTCTCTCCCCTGGAAACCTCCCCTCCCCACATACACCTGCCAGTCACATCTTCCTAAACCTCTCCATCTTCCTGAGTTGAAACCCAGTTCTTGAGTAACACAGCTTCAGCAGGCTGGGTTCCTTTATGCTACAGTGTGTGCCTGTGTCATTTATACCATGTAGAAGATGCTCCAAAACAATTACTGCATGAATACACGAATGCTATTCATAGAGCCGTGATCTTTGTAGTTCTCACTGGGCTGCCAGAGCCCTCTCCATGCTGACCCAGAGGAGGTGGATGCAGACAGATTTGAAAGAGGCAGTGTGGTAGGGTGATAGGGTGGACCAGGCTGTGGCCTTGGCTTTCGAAATCTGTTTCTTCATCTCTACATGGTCATTACTGAAGGTCAGATTGGAAACTCAAATGTGCACAGAGCCCGGGAAACACTGCAGAGAGAGGAAGCAAAGGGTGGGGCAGGCCGTGGCGGAGAGAGAGCCCGCACATGCCTGGAATGGCTTTGCCCTTCAGTGACCCAGAGGTCACTACCAATTGACCATGGGTCAAATGTGGCAAGAGTCTCTGATTTTTCAAGAAAAGCCATAAATCTTAGCTTTTATGTGAAGTCTCCTGAACAGGTCAGACTCAGATTTACAGCTGGTCCACAGCCTCCAGACCCAAGCTACTTTTAATCCCCATATTCCCAGACCATCACTCAACTCACCCGGGTGCCTCAACCCTGTGATTTCAGGACAGAAACAAAGGTTTCTCATTTGGAGAATTAACGTTTGATCGGTTTTTTATTTTGTTGAGACAGGGCCCTCCTATATCCCAGGCTGGCCTCAAACTCTGTTGTATAGCCAGAGGATGACCTTGAACCTCTGATCATCCTCCTGCCTCCCACCTCCAAGGTCCTGATCCACCAGCCCATTTGTTTTGTTGTGTTGGAGCTAAAACACAGGGCTTTCTGCATGGCCTGGAATCATTCTGAGCCCTGGGAATAAATAGCCTTTTAAATGGAAGGACCCAAAATCTTGACAGCTGGTGGTCTGGCAAGTGCTATCCTGCCCCCCAAACTGAAGATTTAGGGAAACAGGAGTGTCCTGATAGCCGATTTCCTCCACCCTCCACTCCTCATTGGGCTGAAATTAAGCTGTAGAGAGGGCAATGGGCCAGTATGGTGTGCAGGCCCTCCACGGTCTTCCCTGACAGGACACTCAGGCCTGAAGGCCACTCCCTTACCTCATATTGCCCCTGTGCAGTGCACCCGCCAGTGGTGACACAGCAATCACCCATAAATTCTTGTCAGGGAAGCTGTCAGGACTTGGGAAATAAATAATGATATTTAACATTTTGTAATAACAACAATTAACCAGTAAATAATGTCCCTTAAACTGCAAACGCTGGAGTAAATTAATTCTTCTAATGAGCTGTCAGGCAGGGAAGAAAAAAAGTACCGGTGTTCTTTGGTGCCACGCGGCTGCCGTGTGAGCAACCAGGGGAAGCTCACCTTGGGCCCTGGGAGCTCATTACCGGGAAGCACGCGGCAGCGGATGGCGGGGAAGCAGCCCGGCCTCTCCCGCTCCTACGTGGGCGCCAGGCCGCAGCCCCCTCCGCACCCGCGGCCCTCTTGCAGCGCTCGTACCGCTAGGTGCCGAGTGCGCAATGCATTTCAATTAGAGACGCCCCCTCCTCCCTACCTCTCTTCTGGTCACCTGGGCAGCGCTGGGATGGCAGGAGGTGGGGGGAGGCAGGAGTTGGGGACTTCGGAGGGAGCAAGCTCTAGTCCTTGCTGCGTGACCTTGGGGAGGTTTCCAGCCCTCTCTGGGCTAAGATATGGTAAAATGGCAACATCTGAAGCTAATCAAACCAGCTGTGATTACTTCTGTATCCCTGAGAAGCCTGTGACCATAAAAAGACACCTGAGTAAGGCACTCTTTATGTACTGATTCCCAGTCGTCGCCAAGATATACTGTCAGGTGACAAAAGCAAGGCACAGCGGCGTGTGCTGCGACTGCTAAGGAGCGGCCGTGGGTCCCTCTTTGCAGGCTGCACACCCAGATAGGAAAAGGGTAACACCACTGGCCCCCGGAGAGGGAAGCTCTATGCGCTTATTTTCAAAGCCATGTGTAGAAATTATCTATTCAAACAAACAAAGGGGGGAGAGAGAGAGAGAGAGAAAGTTACAAAAGACAAAGCCGATATCAAAGGTCTTCTTGCCTCTCAATAGCTTTCAGGATGTGAAAGCCACCTGGGGCCCTGCGGAACTATGACCCCACCAGAACCTCCACGGAAGCCAATACACGGTATCTCCAATATCCTATCCTGAACAGAGGAAGTCCCTCCCAGGGGCTAAGCCTGTTCCCTCCAGCTTCAATTTCAGGTTCTCTTTTCCTGTTCTGTATTGGGTGGGTGAAAGAGTTGCTACATGATTTCAGCAGAATAGGATTGGGGAGGGGAGGGGAGGGGAGGGGAGGAGAGGGGAGGAGAGGGGAGGGACAGGGTAAGGGAAGCCCTAGCCCTCAGCTTGAAAACCCAAGGCTCCATGCTTGTGTGGTTTACATCACTCTGGTTTGCTGGGCCTCCCTCAGGAGCCAGTCCAGCCAGTGCCCCCTCAATGATCTGAGACCTCCTGACCATCAGAGCTGCACCTCCCAGCATTGACACCCACCCCAGAGCAGAAAAGTGTGTAACTTCCCTGTGACCAGGTGGCTTCAGTCATTCCACAGACACGCTCTCAGTCCACAGCAGACCGAGCTGACTGGTGGCTGGCACATTGCTGGTATTAGAAAGCACCCACACATGCTCAGAGGCTGCTCGAGGATGGGCTGCTTTGGGGCTGGGGTTGAGGACACCAAATAGAAGACCCGGCCTCCATGACCATCTGGTCCCCACTGTTTTGTTTTTGTGGCCTTGCCTTTCCCAGGGAGGTGAATCCTGATTCAAGACTTTCTCACCAGGGCCTCAAGAAAAGTCTGTAATTCAAGTTACTCAGTAAGTTCAAAACCTGCCTGGGTCACACAAAGTGAGTTCAAGGTCAGCCTGGGACAATCAGTGAAACCCTGTTTAAAAAAATTTTTTTAAATGCAAGTGGGATCACTGAGGAGATGGCTCATGGGTAAAGTGATAGCTGTTCAAGCATGAAGACCTGACTTTGGATCCCCAACATTCCCTGAAAAGTCTGGTACAACAGACCACCTATAACGGCAACACTGGCAGAAACAAGGCAGAGTTCTGAGGCTGCAAGGCAGCTAGTCTAGCCAATCAGTGAGACCCGGGGTCTCAAAAAGGAAGATTGAGAGCAATAGAAGACACCTTACCTCAACGTCTACCCCCTTCCCTCCACCCCCAACCCCCCCACCTCTACCCTCACCCCCACCACAGAAACACACCCACACAAAGGACTAAGAGGCTAAGTATGTAACTCAGTGCTCAGTGAGAGGCCCCTGCTTAACACCGGGGAGGCTCTGGGTTCAAGCCTTTCTACTATTAAGAGAAAAATGAAGTTTGAGGTAGCCTGGGCTACTTAGCAAAGACCCTTTGCTGCTCACAACCTCAAGAGTTGGTAGTGCATGCCTTTTAATCCCAGAACTCCAGAGGCAGACACAGAGTTCTATGAGTTTGTGAGTTCAAGGTCAGCCAGGGTTGTAAGATAGGTGGTAAGTTTGTCTCAAAAAAAACAAAACAATGGAAGAGCAAAGACTGTAGCTCAGTAATAGTACAGTGCTTGCCTAGCTTGTGTGAGATTCAGGGTTCAATCCTTAGCACCTCAAAATAGATGTGTGTAAAATAAACAGCCTAGTGTCCAGGCACAGTAAGCACCCTCAAATCAACCATCTATCTTTGTGAGCTTTCACTCTGCTAGATAAACCCAGTTTCCAAGACCGAGTGAGGTCACTGTGGTGGCTCCTGAGTAGGCAGCCTACCTCTGCAGTGCCTCGTTGGGAAGCAGCCCAGAAGAGCCTCCAGGCTGGGTCTGGTTTTTTTTTTTTTTTGCAGCGGCCAGCAGAAACTGGAGCTGAAGCCGGCGAAACAAAGTTCCCAGCTTTGGGTCTGAGTCAGCTGCTTCTGGGCCTGGGGGCTCAAAAGTATCAAAATCATAACCACCTCAAGGTCACCTGGACCGCTCTGCTGCCGAACCCTCGGCCTGAGTCCTCCAAAGGCCTCCAGTACCTGGGAGTAGAGCACCAGCTGGAAGAGAGGGATGCTCCCGTCTGCACAGGAAACTGAGCCTCAGCCGCACGGAAATTAAAACCAGCTTGCCCAGCGCTGAGCTACCACATCCCTTGAAATCAGATTGATTTCTTGGGCTTGTTGTGACGGCAGTGTTACGATTGATTCGTCTGGGTGGCGGGGAGTTTATCAATTCGAAGCTGTCTGTCATTGATCTGGATAAGCTTCTGAGGCAGCCCAAACACCTAGCAAGGCCGAGGTTACCACCAACCCCAACTCAATATTAATTATAATAATGAACAGGCATGAAGAAGGTGGGTTCATTGCCTGCCCTGCAGGGCTGGCCTCTGTGAGGTTCTGTGTTTAATATTCATTTTGAATCAACAACGTGCAAAGTGCTGCTGTTGGACATGCCTGGACGGGGGAGGGATGTCTGCATGGGTGAGGCCACCATCCTCCTCTCCTATGGGACTGAGGAGGAGCAGACACTGCTGAAACAGGGAAGGTTTAGGGTAGACTTCAGGAGAGACTTCCTCATGGACACATGATACGAATCCACTTATAAGCTTGGACAAGTGACTTCTGTTTGGGCCTGTCCTTGTGTGTGCTTGCATAAGAGTAGCATATGTATTCGTGGAAGTAGCCTTATATGCATATGCAGGGCAGAGGGTACTGAATACTAGCCGCCTTTTTTTCTTGTTTTTGTTTTGTTTGCTGTGTTTGTTTTTCAAGACTGGGTGTCTCTGTGTAGCCCTGGCTGTCCTAAAACTCACTCGGTAGACCAGGCTGGCCTTGAACTCAGAGCTCCTTCCAAGTGCTGGGATTAAAGGCCTGTGCCACCACGGCCCGGCTCTTTTCTTTTTGAATCTATTTTTAGAGATGGGTCTCTCACTAGCGCAGATCTTCTGGATTAACTGGGTTGGCTGGCTAGAGACCCAAGGATCCACCTTTCTCCATTTCTCCAGTGTTTCCCATGCCTGGTTTTTATATGGGCATAGGGGATGAAACTTGCATTCTCATGCTTTACCCACTGAGCCATCTCCCTACCCTCCCATCCCCTCATCCCCCGCCACCCAGAGCCTGATTCTTCCTCTGTAAAGTGGTCTCTAGAGTTGCTGCTCCTGGTCAAAATTCTCAGCCTGACAACAGAAAACCAGAGAGCTCTTCTGGGCAGGCCTCTCTGGTTCAGGGGTTTCAGAGGACCCCTACTTGAGGTCATAACCACCTGCCATTCTCAACCTAGTCACAGATTAAACATTCGACCAATGGACTGTAGACCAGGTTGATCCAGTGAGTGTTGACCCAGCACCTGGTGCAGGCTTGACCTTGGGGCAAACCTCCTAGAGAAGCTATGGTGACCTACCTTTGAGGAGATGGGATCTGGGGTAACCATGGAGCTGGGTACCCCCCTCATTGGAGAGCTCAGAATTGCCCTGCCCCTGTGAGATTGCTTGGAAACTGCTCCTGGAGGCATTCAGGTGGATTGAGGGCCTAGACAGGGAAGGATTCCAATGACCAGGAGTCAAGAGGACTCCATGCAGGACATTGGTCCTACAGAGGACCCACCCTCACCCAGGAGAAGCATGATCATTTTTGGGGTTCATTTACAAGAAGCAAAGAATAACAGCTGACTTCCAGAATTTACCCTACATAATCTAGAAGTCACAGCAAGAAATGCTGAAGTTAAATCAATATAAAGACTTCCTGGCTGAGGTCTGGGTGACGAAGGTAAGGATGGCTGGAGAGGCTTCCTGTCTGCCTAACAGTCTGCCCTACTGTCTCCCTGTGATATCTCCTCCAAGGTATCTCCTACCAAGCTCTCCTCTTCTCCAGTTCCGTCACTGCAGAGACCCCCATGACCAGCCCTAAGAGAAACATCAGAAGAAAGTTAATAGCGAAATGCTGCAGCGGATCTAATTGATTTTTTTTTCCTATTGGTTCCCTAATATAGGCAACACTGTTCCTGCCGCTTTTCTGGGCTGGAGATTATGTCATAAATAAAGAGATTTGCTCCCTATTTCCATGTGCTTATCTTTAATAAGTTAAGAACTCAACAAGCTTTAGGAGGACTTGAAATAAGCAATGGATCCAGTGGTGGCTCCTGCTGTGGTGGGCGGCCTGCCTAGGGCTTTGCTTGAGGGAAGGGGGAGGCCGGCAGATGCAGCAAGGGACTGGAGTACCTGCATTCTCTGGGCTGCACTGGGACAAGATCAGAAGAGGAGGTGAGAGGGAAAGCTGGGAGAGAGCCAGGGAAGCTATGACCAGATGGACAGGCAAGGGCTATGGTCTGTGGGGTCAAGTAGGAATGGAGTGTGAAGATTCAGATAGGCTGAAGCCCAGTTGGTGTTTGCCTAGCATGTGTGAAGCCCTCCCACCTCATGAGCCAGGCATGATGGTGAACACCTGCAATCCCATAACTCCCGTAGGTAGTAGAAGCAGGATGATCAGAAGTCCTTGACTAAATAGCAGCTTCTGGGCCAGCCTAGGATAGATGAAACCCTTATCTAAAAGGGGGGGGAGGGCTGTGACCCCAGAACTTGAGAGGAGAGAGAGCTGAGTTTAAGACCAGCCTGATTTACACAGGGAATTATAAGCCAGACAGATCTGCATCTCCAAAAAGAAAAGGAAAAGAAAAATTAATAGTAACAGCAATAATAATTATTATTGCAATTATTATTATTGCTGGGTGGTGGTAGTATATACCTTTAATCCCAGTACTATCCCTTTAATCCTTTAACTTGGGAAGCAGAGGCAGGTGGATCTCTGAGTCTGGTCTGCAGAGTGAGTTCCAGGACAGCCAAGGCTACACAGAGAAACCCTGTCTCAAATAAATAATAATAATGATAGCTAATAATAACAATAGATTGTGGGTTAAGTACTAACTCCAATATTGCATACTATCTATGTGACACTGGGCAAATCACTCATTCTCTGTGCTTCCTTATTTTAAACCAGAGAGGTTGTGAGATGGCACAGCAGGTAAAGGCTGGATCTACAAGGTAGAACCAACTCCCAAAAGTTGTTCTCTGACCTCTACACATGCACCATGGCAGGTACATGAACGTATAAAATAAATAAATCAATGTTACCCATCCCCATGGTCATCATTTAAAAGGGAAGCAGGGCACGGTGGCACGTATCTGTAACCCTGTAATCCCAGTGTTCGGGAAGCGAAGCCTGGAAGATTGCTACAAACTGAAGACCAGCCTGAGCTATACAGACAGACCCTGTCTCAAAAATAAAACTACCAGTGTGGCTGGAGATCTCACTCAAAGACATAGTACTTGCCTAAAATGTGTGTCCTCTGTTTAATTTCCAGGACTACCAAAAGCAAAAGAGCAAAAATGGATAATAAAATTGATAATAGTAATAATAGTAAAATAATAATAATCACAATAATAATGATAATAATACACATCTCATAAAGTGTGGTAGCAACTGACTGTATAAAATGCTGAGAGCAGTGCTTGGTCCAGGGTATTGAGAGAAAATGTTAGCTTGTTGTTGACCTTCATTAAACCTTAACTATGACTGAGCCCCTGCCCTGTGTCAGGCTCTAGCCTGGTCTTCCCCATTAGCGAGCCTTGGATGCCCCTGGGCAGAGAGCACACAACCCCCCACCCAGCCCCTGTGGCTGGCCTAAGACAGGTAGCAATGACAGGGTACTTGTACCAAGAGGACCCAGAAAGGGGACAGTGACCCTCCCCGTGGAGGCAGCCTCCCTGTGGTCCAGTTCTGGATGCCTCTCAAAGGAACTCACACTTCCTGCAAACTGACTGGACAGAAGCAAGATCCTTCTAGACAGACAGAGCTGACCTACGATAGACCTTCAAGCAGACTTCAAGGCCACCCGCCCTGCACTGCTCTGTACGCTGGTACTGCCCAAGCACAGTCTCCTTTCAACCTAGACAATACTACTTCTATTTTCCATTTCACAGTTAGGAACACTGAGGTCCAGAAGTGTGGCTATTGGCTCAAAAGCTTAAAGCTGGAAAGTAGCAGTGGCGAGATTTGAACCTTACTCTAAACATTTGTCTTCACGCAGCAATGGTGACCGATGATAAGGAAACAGATGATAGGGACTGTTTAAGAGCACCGGCTGCTCTTCCAGATGACAAAGATTTGATTCCTAGCACTCAAATGGTGGCTCACAACTGCACATAACTGCAGTTCCAGGGAGCTTGTGAGATGCTTGTGAGATGCTTGATGCTGTTTTCTGGTCTTCATGGATACCAGCTATGCAAGTGGTACACGAATACCCACATGCAAGCAAAACACTCAACACGTAAAATAAATATTTTTTTAAATGCCAAGCAAGTGTTACCCACCTTAAATATATTTAAAATTTCTAGGTGGTGGGGCACATACCTTTAATCGTAGCACTCAGGAAGCAGAGGCAGGCAGATCTGCAGACTCTGTGAGTTCAAAGCCAGCCTGGTCTACAGAGCAAGTTCCAAGACAGCCAAGACTACACAGAGAAATCCTGTCTTAAACAGATATGAGACTAAAGTTAAAATTAAAAATCCAGGCTAAGGGCTGAGGAGGTAGGGAACTTAAAAAGCATTCAACAATTACTAACCACGTGTCATGTCCTCCTGCAGGTCTTCTTGTTGAATGGACATCTGGAAGTCAGGTGATACTATTTTCCGTTTATAAGTGAAGAAGCAGTAGACACTGACCCATGCCTGAGGCGAGCACAAGACAGATGGCTAGAACTCGGGTCTGCTGTTGCAGCGTCTGGGAGAGCAGTGTCTCTTTCTCACAGGTTTTGTCCTTGCAAGTCACCACTGTGGAGAAACAGTCCTCCTCGTGTAGACTGGGAAGCCCTGCTCTTTCTGGTGGGATAGGGATCTCTGAGTTGTGGGTATGCATTTTATAGCCTCCCTTTTCTCCAGGCATTGTCTGGACCTGCAGACTCTGTGGCTTTAAGGACCAGTGACCTCACAATCGGTTGCCATAGAGACCATTGTGATGTCACAATCAGAGGACAAGTAGTTCAAGGAGAGGAGTCAGGGATGGGAATGCACAGCTAGAATTGAGCACCATTCAAGATTTGTGTCCTATATTCCTGCCTAGAAAACGAAGAGGCGGGAGGCAGGTTTGCAGCTGGCTTCTTAGGGATGATGAGGGAGAACGAATACTTCTGACACTCAGGGTTTCCTGGGACAGCACTGTGATGACAGTCAAAGGAAGGGTCCAGAAAAGGAACAACAGAAACCCATTCCCACAATGTGGGCTACTTCTACAGCAGGAAGGATTAGGGTTAGACAACAGGAGGATCTTTAGATAAAAGATCTCACTGAAAAATATATGTACCCTTGTTCCTGAGAGTAAGGTTCAAGGGAGACACTGGATCTCAAGGGCCTCAACAGCCTTGTAGAGATAGCCATGTCGTACCATAGCATGTTAGGACCATATCTTCTATCCAAGACCGGGAAGATCCTTGAGAACTATCCTGGTCCTGGCATACACAGAGTGCTCAATACATTCTTCCTCCTTCTCTAGACAAGTGACTGAGACAGTAATGAAGGGTCGGGCTCTATAGTGAAGGATGAGTGGACAGGGAGAGAGGTGGAGAGGCCCATGGGGAACCTAGAGGCCGCAGGAGCTTTACTCTTTGTTCTCTGTCACACAGCCACATCTCCAGTTTTGCATTCAGCCACATGCTTCTGGGGCTGTCTCTGAGAATATGGAGCACTTGAAGTCTGATTTGGATCCCAGCTAAGTGCCAGCCATTTAATTGGATATCTACTGGATGGATTATAAAACCAACTGTCCCTACTAGTTCCAAGCAGCTAACCTCCTGACTGTGCTCCTAGGTGACCCTCTAGGCCCAGGCCCCTGCAGGTGAACTCTGGGCAGAGGCCCAGGCCCAGGAAACCTGTGATCCTTCTGCCACCTGCTCCACAAAGGCCCACTAACATGTGCCTTTCTCCCCTCCCTTTGCAATATAGCACAACTATAGCATTAAGTAGCTGCGAATCACCAAGCCTCCTGGGGCCTCAATGTCCCTATCTGTACAATGGAGACAATGACAGCTTTGTACCTGCCTCATAGGATTGTTGTGAAGGTGTCGTCAAATCCCTGGCTTAATGCCCTCAAACAGCAAATGATAAATGGTGCTATTATTATTTTTAAAGGTAAAGAAGAAGAAAAAAAATCCAGTGAACTCAGGGCCTGACTTCCTTTAAATGGAGAATAGACAGATCTATTGTAAATTTGCTTTCAATGCATGTGGCAATCTTTTTTAAAAAGGAAATACTTCAGGCCTTTCTGCAAACCGTGAATCAGCTCTGAGTCCATGCCTTCTGCAATTGCAAAGCTTCATCCCTGGGTTTGCTCAGAAGGGGAAACATGATTACTCTCTCACATTTTTTCCAGCCTCCCCCCCACCCCCAGTCATGCCTCAGGCATAAGAAGAACAAACACTCTTTCGCCTTCACCCTGGCCCAGGCTGAGCAGCTATCAGAGACAGTGGTGTGAGGTCAGGTTTAAGATCACCCTGGCTGGGGTGTCATTCACACCAACCCTTTCCTGCCTGGTGTCAGCAGAAGTTGTTGGCACTGGCCCTACCATTTCTGTGTCTAAGGAGGCATGCCAGCTGTGCCCCCTCCCCCCCCCAGAGAAAGAACTCAAATGTGCAGCAAGGAGGATGCTTTGAGAAAGGGTCACAAACAACCCAGACTGACCCCAAGCTGGATATATAGTTGAGGGTGACCTTGAACTTCTGATCCTCCCGCCTCCACCATCTGAGGGCTGACTGGGATTAGAGGCATGCATCATCATGCCCAGTATGTATAGTGCTGGGCATTGAACCTAGGGATTCATGCATGCTAGGAGGCATTTTACCAACTGAGCCACATCCCTATCTCAGAACTCAGATGTTTGAGAGGGTGTTTTAGCCAACTGGCAAGCCTGACTCTCCTGTCACCATCTCTAGGTCACCATGGAATCCCTGGTGCCTATTGACCAAGGGCATCTAAATGGTGACCCTGAGGCCTCTCCAACCTTCCCTGGAGCTTAGCCTACCATGTGACCCATTTGCTTACTACATGGTCATCAACCTGGTACT
The DNA here is from genome assembly GCA_036184795.1 of Tokudaia tokunoshimensis. Lineage (NCBI taxonomy): Eukaryota > Metazoa > Chordata > Mammalia > Rodentia > Muridae > Tokudaia > Tokudaia tokunoshimensis. The sequence continues at coordinate 43,736,227 of BTHU01000010.1, read as the reverse complement.
GAGTTCCCAGCCCCTGAGCAGACCGTAAACCCAATGCCTCTGGCGGATACGTTTTATGTCAGTTCAAGCACTAGGGCTACTGAGTTCAGAGGATTTTATTTCTAGAGCCTTCTATATTTCTCTGGGATTATCACCTGTCTTTGTTCCCTCCCTCTCCTGGTTATTATCTTTGGACCCTTTCCAAGCCAAGCTGCCTTGATCACTTGGGGAGACAAAGGCCCCCAGCATCCTCCCATAGTGTCTTTGGGTCTGGCAAGGGTACCCTTGGGGACCATTTCTTTTCATCTGGCATAACTCTTCAACTAGCCACAATATCCAGGTGGCCTTGGCTTTTAGGAGTTGGTTTGCCTAAAAGACTTTCTGTGTGTCAGGGAACACGGAGGGGGAGTGAAGGCCTCTGTCTCCAAGGCTGGGGAGGGCTATGAGAAGAGGAAGCCCTAGGGTACAGAGGGGAGGAAGAAGGCCAGCTGTTCTCTTTCTCACACCGTGCCAACCTAGCCTGACACCAAATTAATAGCATTCAAATGAGATGCAAAGCATTATGCAAATATTGAAGAGAAGGCCACTCTTACCAGAGCCTCTGAGCTGTTGGAAGGCCAGTGCCTGGAGCCCTTTCATGGAAGACCCCACGGGCTCACTTCCACTTCAATCCTCATACTTCAGTACCAGCTTGTGCGTAGGACCAAAGAGACTGGCCAGGCACTCAAATTGGCTTTGCCTCCCAAGCACTCAGGGGCCCTACCCATCTAAAACAAACCACAGGCAGCTGTGAAGGTAGCATAACCTCCCTGGGTCTCCTTTCCCCACTCATCAGCACGTATGCAAACTAGATGCAAGGTTTTTTGCATCTATTTAACTGTCCATTAAAATAGCCCCATGCCCATCACCTCTGCACAGGCCCCTGCTTCCAAATTGCCAACCCCTGCTGCCTGCAAAAGCCATGTGTTTCCTGAGCCTGGTAATTGCTGTGGTGTTTGTTGAGCTGTATTTGCATTTGATTGTCATTTAACTTTCTATCTTTCTCCTTCAATCAAACCGGGTAGGGGGGTAGGGGGGTGGAAGGGTGCGGAGATGGGTAGGGGGAGAGTTAGGCTTCTACAATTGATTCTTCCTTTTCGTCTCAGCCCTATTATGGTTTTCAAAGAGTTTCATTTATTAGTGACACAAACTTGAACCCTGAGACTTCTTCCTCCATGTGGCGGGGGAGGGGCTCCTCCCACCCATCCCAGGGCTCCTAAGTGCAAATGATTTCACCAACAGGATGGATCTCAAGTCCTATCTCCAGTCTGCATGTTCCAGCACCTGCCTCATTTCTGCCCAGCCAGTGGCATTAAACATTTATGGAGCTGTAGAGGATCAAAGGCCTCCGCTGGAGGTGGTGGGCAGGCTGGAGGCCCGGGTTTGGAGGATGGAAAGTAGTTCACATCAAACCACTTTCTGCTGCTCTCTCAGTGCACCCTGGGCTCTTGCCACAGATCTGGTCCCATTCCTGGAGTGGGAGCTAATGCTCAGAGCCAGAACCCTCAGGTGATTGACTTTAGGTAACCTAGGACCTTAGGCCTGACATCCCTGGCCATACCAGATGCCACTGAGTCTGGAGATTTGCTCAAAGATGATGGTGGCAGTGAACAGAGGGTTGTGCCCCTACCGCCTCTGGGATGACCTGACAGTCCCTTCCTCTGCTCCCCTAAAACTCAAAGCCCCTTTGGATGTTGATTTGAAAGCTGTCTTGCAAAAGAGTGAATTTGGGCTTTCTTGGTTTGGGGTTTTCTTTACCTTCCTTTTCTTGCTCAGAAAGCAAGTGTCATCCCAGCCGACTTTAAAACAAGTCACCAATGTGCCTGTGATCCCACGAGTTGACAGGTTGTTAAGGATTGGAAGAGAAAGGCCGGCTTCCTCAGAAACATGGGTTAGAGATCCACTCTTGCATTGGAGATGGCTAGTAACCCCCTCTCTGGCTTCCAACCTCAGTCTGTAGTAGTCTTCCTCCGGGGTTAGTAGTGAAGCACAATTCTTCCCACAGTTCCCAAAACTCACTCAAATGATGTCAGATTGATATGTTCTGCTTTATATACCTTCATAATGAAGTAATTCCTTCAAGGTAACCACCAAGACTAACCTGCCACTCAGATGGCCGAAAAACCTCCTTCAGCCCAGCCACAGATGACTCCAAACTCACTCACTCTTTCCTACAGGGTTGGGAGTCGGGGGGGGGGCACAGCTCTGCTTTGTGGAACCAATCTCCTCACTGACCTCTTGGCAGTTTCCATTATGATGTTGGCTACATAAACCACACCCCCACCCTGTCCTCCTCCCTCCTTCATTCACTGAAACACAAGCAGATTCAACATGGCTTCACCCATCTGCTGTGTGAAGCCCTCAATAACTTGAAGCAAAGCCCCCCCCCATCTCCCTATTTCACAGCTTTCATGAGGCATCTGTGACCTGCCTTAGGCTTTAGGAATCCCCATTTCTTTACAATATTCATTGAACATTTAGGATGTACTGGCCACTGGGCTAGGTTTGAGTAGAGAGCACATAGGTCATGCAACTACCAAGTCAACAACTAGTAAAGGAATAGATAATGTAGTGAGAAATCAGACAGAGGGAGTCAGGATCTTCTGAGAGCGAAGAAGAGCTGGGTAGATACAGTAAAGGGGCCTTGGAGATCATCACAGGTTGGTGTGTGTGTGTGTGTGTGTGTACAGACTGTGGCTCACCCCCTTTTCCCAGAACTGGGTAGTCCTGAGGGACCCAGGGATGCAAGAAATGTCAGGAATGCCTGCGAGGAAGGAAGGCCCTCATGACACTCAGCCATTTCCAGACTTCAGTCAGGCACTTCCAGAATGTGCCTGTTCTCCCATTCTGTGGGCAATTCTTGTTCTCCCTCCCCTCCACCCCTCTCTCCTGGCTTCTCTTCATTTCTGATCATTTCTTCAAAGGCTCCCCTACCTGCCATTCCTTCTGCTACTCTCCTTTCTCTTCCGATTCCCCAAACAACTGTCCAAAATCCTCTCCCAGCATCTTCCCCAGATAACTCCACGTGCCACCTGCTGCCCAGGATTCTTTACAACAAGCAAGATGGCTCCCCAGAGCCCACAAAAGGATCTATGGAGAATCAAAGGAGCAAACCTGGAAGACTGTAAGGACCAAAACACTCTCCAAGGAATGAAACTTAGGGCAGAAGTCGCTTGCTTCCAGGATGAGATGGGGAAGTGCCAAGGACAAAGTATTGGGGTTTGACCCAGGTTCACACGGAAAGAACTAAACATTCAGCTGCCTTTTAAGGGCTCCTTCTTCCTCTACAGCTATTAACATCAGCCACATGGTTGTGTCCTGTTGAGTCCACTGAAATTCCCATAACAAGCCTAACAATGTCTCTTGGGTCTGAAGAGTAGCCTCAGGTTCTACACAGCTGTGGCTAACCTGTTGTTGGTCTGTGACTCACTGGGGTTCCTCAGGTCATGGAATCTTATTTTTCTGTGCTATTGACTATTTCAACTATTTTGGTTACTGCCCCTTCTTTAAGTTTTCCTCTATCTGAAGCAATCCTGGTAGACTGAAGGTATAGTTCAAAGGTAGAGCCCCTGTCTATCAAGTATGGGATTGTGTGCCAGGCCCTGGTTCCTAGCACTGAAAAAAATATCAAATGAAAAATTTAAAACTAAAACAGTCATAAAGACCCCTGATATTCATGCTTATCCCATTTTCTCCATCAGTTCCAAGACCGGAGCTGGTACTGGCATAAAAGATCTGTGTTACGGTGGATGTTCTTGTTCTACAGAGGAAATAGAGAAAGCAAGGTCTGTAAGACCATGGCTACATGGGGACCCAGGGTGCTGCCTTCAGCACCCCACAGCTTGACCCAGGTTGCCTCCTACCAAGTGGAGAATGTCTCTCCAGGACACAAGTGCCACTGGCTTTTAACTATAATATCAGGATAATTAAGCTTTTCTGTGAGCACAGTTTGCTGCTGATGCAGCTGCCTGGAGCCCTGGCATTTATTGAGCGCAAAGTAATAATTTATTGTCCTTTGTACGCTCAAAAGCCGTCTTCATTATCGGCCCAGGATGGAGCTGCCACAAGGGCAGGCGGGCCTCACCAGCTGCCTCACTGATGTGCATCTTTCCAGGTCACCCTTGTAGCTGTCAGGTACCAAGGTGGGGTGGAGAGAGAGGTGGGGAGGGGGGTGTTCTCTTTAATGGAGAATCCCATTAGAACCTAACACCTTGGTAAGCTACTGACCTGGGAGAGGGTGGCAAGCTTGGCTGGGCGTGGGCAGCTCAGGAAGGCGGGGGCTGTGTGCCACATTAGCAGGGAAGTTCTTTCCCCAGGGCTCAAAAGCCTGTGTTCTTGCCTCTGGGTCTTCTGCGCCTTTGCTTGAGACTTTACGGTAAGCCGCTCCTCCTGCGCCCCCGCCCCCAGCCCCGCGCGGCGATCCCGGGCGCCGACGCCAGGCGCTGGCCGTGGTGCTGATTCTGTCAGGCGCTGGCGGCGGCGGCGGCGGTGGCGGCGGCCCCGCTGCTCTCCCCGGGACCGGCTCTGCCCCCCGCGCCCACGCCTCTCCCAGTCCCCAGTCCCCCTACCGCGGCCCCGACTCGGGGCGCGGCCACAAGCAACACCATGCGCCCAGCAGCCCTGCTGCTCCTGCCCTCGCTGCTGGCGCTCCTGGCTCACGGTAAGGGACCCGGGCGTCCGGCCACAGGAAGGGGGCGGGCGCGGACTCCCAGGGGTAGGAAAGCAAGACCATCCCGGCGCCTTGCTCCGTGCGTCCTCTTGTTCCTCCCAAGCACCGCGTCCCGCCGGCTGCGCTGTCCCCGGCGCCGACCCAGCCGGGCGGGGCGCGGGCTCCACGGGCGGGAAGCCGCCGCGGCTCCCGCCATTCGCGCCCGGCCGAGACCTCGCCTTTAATCATCTCCCCGGATCTAATGGGATTTCTCTGCTGCAATTCATCACGCCACCCCCTCCCCGCACACACGCGCTCACCCGCGCGCTCCCTCGCTCCACTCCAGGCGTCTAGGGGCGCCCGGGCGCGTTGCGGGGGGGGCAGCAGGTCGCGGGTGCGGAGTCCGGACAGTGCAGCTGGCAGCCCGCCGTTCTGCTTCTCCTGCCGTTCTCCAAACTTCGCTCGACTTTGCCGCTTATTCTGGGTCCCTCGTATCCTCACTGCAGAGGAACTGGGTCGGGTGGTGGCGGGACCCAGGACTGGGACATCTCTCACCTATCTGTCTCGACTGTCAAGTCAGAATTGGAACCTAGAGCACAATTCTGGGGAGACATTCGGGGACCCTGAGAGCCCACTGCCCAACCAGCCCCTCGCTCTTCTCTGGGCTGCAGTAACTGAGGTCCTGGGACTGGCTGCCCTCCCTGAAATTCTTTTCTTGCACACGGACACACACATGCACACACGCACATGCACGGAGCGCTGCTTCTCTTCGGCTCTGCCTTCCTGCCGGGTTCTATCGACCTCCGAGCCCAGACTAGTTAGCGGAACTCACCGTTTGCCCCAGCCACGGACGCCGAGTCAAGTCCCAACTTCATTGGTCTCGGTCAAGAAACGCTTGGCCTCGGAGTAAGCAGCAAGGGAGTTTGGAGGAAAGATAAATGGGAAGCAGGAAGGGTCTGAAGCAAGTGGTCTAGGGAGTCTTCCAATGCTCAGGTCATTCTCCAATTTTATCGGTCGCCTGCTGGGGTCCACGAAACTGCACTTTGACTTGGGACTCAAAGTCCCTCGACATATGGTTATGGTTACTAGCGTCTGCTGTCGAGGAGGGAGGGAGGGAGGACTGTAACCTTCGGGATCCATCCTCCTAGGCCGGAGAGTTTGGAGGTCAGAACAGCCAGACTAAGGCTTCTTGGGGCTGGGCTAGTACCAAGCCGCTGTTCTCCAGTCCAGGTGGATGGCGAGGGAGCACATCTTTGAACCTCTAGCTCTACCCACAAGTAGACCACATCTTTGCCCAACCCACCTCGCTGCCCACACTGGCTCCTCCTAAGACTAGGAAAACTTGGAATTATATGTTCACCTTGCTGGGGGGAAGAAGAATTTCACAAGCCCACTCCAGGGATAAGAAGGGATGGAGAGAAACCCATCTTCTGGGCCAGAAATCTAAGGTTATCGCTCTACATTTGGTACCTGAATGGGGTGTGGTCACATCCTAGCTCCTTCCCTGGGACAGAGTTGGTGTCTGTTCCCTGGCAATGGAAGTTCTTGTCTGAGTGTGTGGTCTGGATTCCTCAGGTCTCAAGGATGCCTGCAGTTCAGGAGCTCTGAGTGTTGGGTGACGATTCATCAGCTAAGCCACTAGTGTGTAGGTGTAGTTTCTGCCAGCCAGCTCCTTGCAGGTTGGAGAGAGACCATAGGTCTTCAGGAAGAAAGCTGGTATGGCCCAGAGACCAGCCCAGATTGGAGGTGTGGAGGTTCATGTTGGGAGGAATCTACCCACGGTGGCCAGAAGTCTGTGTCCCCAGCCAGTGTCCTTCTGTGATTCATTAGATTCTCCCGGGGCCGTGGGGTTGCCTTGCTGTGTGTTTTATAGGTAGAAGGGGAGGACTTGGAAGCAGTGGCTAGCCTAACATGTGAGAGAGCCGGGGTGGCTAGGAGGCCCCCACCTATTTAACAAAGACAGGAGGCTCATCATTTGGATTCTGAGCCCTCTCATTTTGGAGGTAGCTCTTTTGGCTACCTGGGGTTCCTGGAGACTTTAGTAAAGGAGAGATTTGCAGGAGTAAAGGCTTTTGGCTGCAAGTCTTTCAACCAGAGGATGCATCCCTGCAACCTGGCAGCCTGGGAGACCTCAGAGCTCTGCTCACAAGAGAGACTCAAGCCACAGGACACAATCAGCCACAGTCTAAACCTTCAACCTTCAGTGGTCCAGCGAAGGAAGAGGCTCTGAAAACCAAAGACATAGACGGATAGTGCTCCACCCTACAGCCTCCAGCCCCTAGTTCTTTTGCAGTCTCTTAGATGTAATTGGTTTCAGGCATTACATATTATGGGGCATCCTCCCAACTCACAGGAAGTGTCAGGGAAGTCTTGCCACAGTGGGGGAGAAGACAGTTCAACGGGAGCTGTGTCTGCCTAGGCCTGTTGTGTCAGTTTAATGATTTTTAATGAGCAATTACCTTTAGTCATTCTCTTAATTTCTGAATATCAATAAAGTTAATTAAACTCTGCATGTGTGAATGTGGCCTGGGGAGATTGTGAAGGTAAAAGCAGCCAACACTGGACGGGATTAGGTCGCCAGGTATAGAGCTGCCTCCATAGTTATATGACCTTGGACCCAGGGCTCCATCTCTCTAAGCTCTCTTGAGAGTGTGGTAGAAAGAAAGATGGGGGCGGGAGCAGAAACAGCAAGCCTCAGTTGCTTATTCTGCCAGAAACTGGGGGATAAAGTGTGGGAGTTTAAAAAAAGGAAGGATTTGGCTTTCAGGATTCTCACTGCTGCAAGGGTTAACCTAGGACTGACTTAACCTAAAATGCAAATTGCTGCTTGGAGGTGGAGCTCTGGTTGGTGCTGGCTTCTGAGGGCTTATTGCTCGAGTCTGGGGGCTGCTACCCAAGCTTTACCACACCCTGCTTTCCAGCCTGGTTCTTCAGGATCAGGGCTCTTGCTGGGGATAAGGGGTCATGGGAGATAGCTTGGATTCCGCTCAGAGCCCTAGAGGTGGACCTGGCAGGCAGGGAACCCCTTCTGGGTTTCTGAGGAGACTGCTCAAGAGGAAGAGCAGAGTTGGCTTTTGGCCCCTCACGGCCTAAGCGAATCAAGCTTGGCAGGTCCTGGCGGCCATCCCAGCCTCGGCAGGGTAGCAGCTTAAAATGCCTTGGGAAGGCTGTGGGGCACTAATGGGGAGCAAGAAGACAATGGGATTGGGCTTAATTAGAAACTGAGCTTCCACCCCCATCCCCCCACCCCCACGTCTGCCTTAACAGAGGGACGTGTCAGAAAGGCTGCCTCCTTACCCTCCCTCTCCTCCAGCCCCGGTCCCTCCAGCCTCCTCCAGCCCTTCTTGCCTCCACCCCTCCTAGCTCGAGCCAAGCCCATCTACCAGAGGGCTCTCAGCTCAGGAATCCTGCACCCGTACTTGGGCAGAACTCTCAGGGTTCATTATCCTACCCTCCAACCTCGGTCAGACAGAAAACAATAGACAGGGGTAACTTCAGTAAAGGAGCCTCTCAGCCCAGATGGGGAAGAGCCCATGCACCATGTCCTTGACTCACAATAGACCTCACTCTCGGGAGCCACCATTGTAAGGGTGCATGGAATTCACTGTCACCAAGCCTGGCTTTTCGCCTGTGAGGGACTAAGCTCTATAAAAAAGAGTCACCTAGAAGAGGAAAAGTGGCCAGCCCCAATCCACAGCCAAGAGGTAGAAAGCAGGTGTTAGGAGGTCTCCAAAGCCAGTTCCAACAGGAAGCAACATCATTTCAGAAAGATATTTCATGCTTTTGAGCATGGCTTGACTGGTACTTCAGTAATTGGCAGGAGGCATCTGCTCTATGGCCTGTCCTCCAGCCTGGGTCAGAGGACTTGTCCATGCTCCTGCTGTCTGTTTGATGCCCCATCTGGTCCCCAGACTGTTGGATCAGGAGCCTTTGCCTGGCTATTTGAAGCTCCTTCCAGTACCAACAACTCGGGAAAGAGAACAGTAAGCCCACCCTTACTCACCGCATGTATGTTGGGCAACTCCAGAAAGTCTATTTAGGAGAAGTATAGGGGTCAGCTGCCTGGTTAGAATGGAATGCTGGTTCCCAAGCAGCTGGGACTGCGTCTTGAAGCTGAATTTGCGTAGCAAGTACACTATTTTTACATATATTGTATGTTGAGATTTTTTCCCCCTTTCCTAACAGTTGGCCAATTATTCTGCCCGTAAATTACAGCCTTTACTAAGATTTTTCCTTCTACAAATTAAGTTGTCATGCCATCAGCCTTAGGTGGTTTGGGGGTGGGGCCAGTGACCGTTCTTAATTCGGTAAAGCTTTTCCTCAGTCATCCCTTAGTGCCACCATCACTTGTGTCCCCAGTGGCTCAGGACCTACCTACTACGTGGCACACATCGAATGCATGTTAAGAAAGCTGTAAGAATTGCATGGGTAGAAATCAGCACAGAAGAGCAGGGGGTTGGGGGGGCGCACGGGGCGGTGAAGCCTTGTGTGAACTTGACGGCTGAGGCTCCAGAGTACACTCAGACATTCAAGCTTCAGAAACCACCACACAGTCTGGAGAGACTAATATGGAACTCTGAGATCAGATATGCCCTTGGTTGGAGTAGCAGAGGCCTAAGAGTAATCTAGAGGGTGATGAAAATCCATGGACCTTTCTCGTTCATACAAAAAGCAGATGTTGGGGTACAGCAATCCAACCATTCAGTCCACTATCCATTTGCTCATCACACAAACATGGTTTGAGATGTGAGGATGGGCCCAGAGAACACCCTTAGCCACAGGGGCCAGGTCTTCATTGATCAAACCTTTTCTATTTAATCTTCACAGTAAGAGATTTCTATCCCCACTTTACAGATGGGAAAAACAAGTTTGGGAGAGAGAGATCAAGTCACTTACCCTGGGCTGTCTAGCTAGTGAACAGAAAGGCACCTGCCCATTTTGCTAAGTCTTGCATCAGCCAGTGCTCCGTCTCCTCCAGCCTAGGAATAGAGGTAGTCTAGGTAAATAGGGACCCAGAACATCACTATTCAAATAATATAAGCAGCAGCAATATCAGCAAATGTTTATGAGGACCAAATACATGCCAGGCTCCCTAAGTGCTTTGAATACATTTGCTCATTGCCCCTCATATCATTGCCATGAAATAGAAGCTATTACCTGCCTTTCATAGACCGAGTTCAAGCTCATATTGTCTGACAGACTCAAGACGTAGATACTCCATAACTTTCTTCTATCACATTTCTGGCCTTGACAGTTGCTTCCAGTGACGCCTGCTCTCAGTCTTTACTGTGGCAAGTTACAGACATTTTATCATACTCTATCCTTAATGGCACAAGGCTGAAACACCTTGACCCAAAGGTCAGTTGCCTTAGGAGACTTCTGCCCTTTGTGGGCCTTGGTAAATGAGAGAATCAATCCCACCTGTCTTGGCATCTTGGATTATCCCATCTCTTTGGCCTCTGTTGAGGTCTAGTCCCCACATGGAAGCCCTAAGCCTTCCCCAGGTTCCATCCAACTACCTACCTGCCGTTCTCCCCCCCACCCAACCCCCATCCACCAGCCCTTGGAAGAGAAGAAGATCGATGTTGCAGCTGCAGGCAGAGTGTTGTTGGCCATTGATTGTTGAGATTTCTCAGAGGGCTTGGGAGCAAACAAACCTGCTAGGTCTCCAACAACAATCCCAGCCTCTGGCTCCAGAGCCTGCAGCCTTGCTGGCAGGGCGTCTGGCAGGGAGAGAAGGGGTGAGGTGGGAGGTCCTGGCTGAGCCCAGCAGGAACAAGGGGCTCTGCCAGGAGATGAGCCAAGACTGAGTAGGCCTGGGAGGAGGGGAGGAGATGCGGTGAGGATGCTTGATGAAGCCTAGACCCGTGCTGTATGTAACTGGTCCTGCCCTTACAGAATGCCATTCTGTCCTGTCTGTTTCCATTCTCCTGACTCCCCTTTCCTGATTATGACCCATCAAAACTCAGCTGTTCACTTACCCACTCATCCTCCATTCAACAATCCCTCTTTTCAGAAGGACTATAACACAAACCCTGACCTTAAGAAACTTAGAGACAAGCTACATCCTTAATAACCAAGATCAGCTCTAGCTATGTCTACCTAGACTAGAGACTTCTGGTTTTTTGTTTGTTTGTTTTGTTTTGTTGTTGTTGGTTTGTTTTTGTTTGTTTGGTTTGGGTTTTTTTTTCCTCCTCTAATAGTAATTAAATGGGCTAGATACAACAAATGGCACCTACAGGATCCAACTACCCTGGACTTCAGGGACCAATGACTCCTGATCAGTACACTGGAATACTTCTGTTCCTCAGTTTCTCGCCTGTAGCAGGAAAGCCCCATCTCATTCTGTGAAGGCCCAGAAGGTCTCTGAGATCCCCAGGCCAGGCCATGATGAAACTTTCCCATCTCTGCTGGGTCTGGGTATCCCTGTAACTTTCCACATGCAAATATGGCACAGGGTTCCTCCTGCTTGTCACCAAGCCAAATACATTGCATAATCCAAGTTGAGGGTATCCACCCACAAAAGTGCGTCCTCAAGGGTTTAACCAGAATTGTCATACCCTGGTAGTAACCTCACCATGCCCCTCAGAGGACCCTTCACCCTTTTACTCCCTCTCCAAAGGCTCTTCTCTTTACAGTCAAGCCCCTCCCTCCCATCAGACAGAGAGAACAGAATTTCCGGGAAGCTCAGCGGGGGGTGGGGGGAACCCCCAAACCATCGAGCATCCCTGCATCTTATCTACAGGCTGTTTTCCTCCTGCTCTCTCCATCCTCAGCCCAGATTCATCTACACTGCTCTCCTCTCAGCCTCTTCCTGCCCCCTCCTCCCTCCCAGCTCTGCGGCCAGCTGATCACCAGCTTCTTTGTCCCCCAAGCAGCCACCTGCTGAGTGTCTGGCCAGGGTCCCACAAGCCAGCAGGTGTCTGGGGAGTCTCTGGGGCCTAGGGAGAGGGGGATCGAGCAGTGTGGGGAGACACACTGCATATCAGGAAAAATTCCACCAACAGCACAGAGCTAATCAGAAAGCCAGGAGCCCCACCCCCACCTCGTTTAAACTCAGCGCTGGCACTTGGTGTCTGTGTGACCTTGGATGAATCATGTCACCTCCTTGTGCCAGTGGGAATTCATGGCACCAGATTCTATCCCACCTTTTGTAGACAGCCTAGAAAATCGAAGGAAATCAGCGAGGGTAAAGACTAGGAGAAAGCTAGAAGTTCTATTTGAGGAGAGGGTCCTCCGATAGCTGGAGAGATGCAGGGCACCAAGAAGGGGGCCACTTTGCCAGGCAGTTACTGGAGGGTCTCGACCTGATGACCTAAGAAGTCAGGTGAGGGCTGAGCTCTCAAGTCAGGGTTCAGCATCAGCTCACGGTCTGCAACGTGAAGCCAAGTGACAGAGAGACAGCCTGGGTTCATGGACGTTTTAAGGGTCTTCACCTGGCACACTGCTCTGCCCAACATAGTTGTATAAATTATTTATATCCAGACAGGAGACATGCTGGTGATTTGAAACATCTGGCTCAACAGCTGGCAGTCTCCCTCCCATCAAGGCACCCTATTTTGTGGATGGCTAAAGAAACTGGAGGAAAGTCATAATTTGGGGCTCAAAGTCCCCCTGATATCGCCAGCTAAAAGTATGAAGGGGGTCTCCAGTAAGGCATGAAAAAGTAATGTGCAGGCACATTTATTTACCTGCTCACTTTCTCCTTCCTCCTGCACGGCCCACTCAGAGCCTGTCTTGTAGCAGAGCCCTCTTCTACACTTAGTCTAATCTTCTATGTCTCCATCCCACTGTGCCTGTTCCTCAGGTCTGGGTGGTGCTCATGAGGCCTCTGACTGCTGGCTGGCATCTGAAGCCTTAGCCCTGCTGTACCTCATACTGACTGGCACTCCCTTGGCCTTTCCTGTCCTGGGCTTCAAGCAACAGAAACAGGAAAAGACACGGGAAGAAAGTTTAGCTCTCTCAATTCAAGGTGTCCCTCCCTCCAGCTCAGCAGAGACCCTGGAGGTCAAAGCAAGGATGAGATCAGGAAGTGGGTGTGAGGAGCGGGGGCTGAGTCTGCATAGCAGCTTTAAGATTCTGGGGGGAAGCAGCCTGGACATGCAGGTAGCTTTGACTGTGCGTGCGTGCCTGCCTGGCTTGTCCATCCATCCCCGGGTGTCAGTGCCCTCTGTGCATTCTGGGCCAGTGACCTATGGAATAAGTACATCAGGCCTCAGCTCAGGCTGCTGTCCCCACTCCCATCAGCCCACGCCATTCTCTTTCTTCCCAATCTTGGGCTCCACTGACCCCTCAAGGAAGATCAGAGATGCTGCTATTTTTAGCAACTCTGTACCTCTCCTCTCCTGCTGAAGATTTCTGTGGAAGTGTAGGAACAGGGCAAGCCTAGAGAGGCTCACAGTCTGAGATGCTCAGAAGTTGAGATCCCTTCCTTCAGTTGCACAAAAACATAGTGGCACCTGGCAGTGGTGGCACACGCCTTTAATCCCAGCACTTGGGAGGCAGAGGCAAGTGGATTTCTGAGTTTGAGGCCAGCCTGGTCTACAGAGTGAGTTCCAGTACAGCCAGGGCTACACAGAGAGACCCTGTCTTGGAAAGGAAAAAAAAAAACAAAAACATAGTGGCAAAATAGCCTGGGCTAATGTGCAGGTGACACAAAGCAAGTAAGCTTCCCTACCTGCTGAAGGAAGTTCCTGGACTACTTCTGTTCCCTCACCTCACCAAGTCCCCAACGACAAAACTTAACTCTCCAGTGACTCTTCCCTAGGTCATTTGGAAGTAAGGTATTGCTGCTGGCATCCCCCACGGGAGCTGGGAGGGTCAAGAGGCAGAGAGAAGGGAGGCAAGGCAGTGACGCTACCTATCCAGGGCCTCTAATGTCATTCTTGCACTTTCTAGAGGGGTTCCAGGCCCACGCCGAAGCTCAGTTCTACCCAAAGGCCACTATCAAGTCATTATCTCCAGACCCAGAAGGAAAGAGCACTCACCCCCATCCCTGCTTCCATTGGCCCTGGAAACTAGTCTCAGCTTGGAGAGCACAGAGCAAAGCGGTTTCAGGAGATGGACCAATGGACTAAAAAGAAAGGCAGCCCAGCTCCCTCAGAGAGAGGCCTACTTCTGGGTACAGCCTGTCTTTGTTCACAGGGGTCTTTTGTTTCTGCATCTGCAGTCCTCTGCCTTTACCTCAGACTCCTAGGCCTGCCTCCCAGCTACACTGTCTCCCACAGGTCAGCTCTCTAACCAAGCCTTCTCGCCTGTAGGATTGGAGTGGAGTCATCAGATAGTGCAAGCAAACAGTGCCGGAAGACAGGAAGTGCTCAGGAGGGCTCTCAGGGTCCTCCAACCCCACCTGAGCCCCCCCCCAATGCATGCACACATGTGCACAGACATGCCACAGGCCCACACACATATGCATGTGCACCCATTCACATATGCACATGCTCTGGCCTTTGTACATACACAAGCATGCATGCTCACACCATGTATACACAGAAAACATGCATATGCACACATACACATTCTCACACCCAATGCTCAGCAAAAAATGGACCAAGAATTAGATATGAGGAAATGGGTTTCAGAGCATACTGGTGACAAATAATAGAGTATAATTCCTCACTGTGCCCACCAGGAGGCTCTATAAACTTCTAGAGTTGGGCACCGATAATAGAGAAGTTGTAACTGCCCCCTCCCACCGAAAGACTTCTTAATAAGAAACCAAATGCTAAGAAAAAACAGACAGGCCCAGAGAGGGTAGGTCAAGCTCAAAGCCACACACCCCATCAGTGTGGTAGAGGCAGAGCTACCCTAGAGTCAGGGCTCTGATAAGGCCTCCACAGCTAAGAGCAGAGACTCTAGTGACATCCAGAGAAAGAAGTAGCTAGACCCCAGCTCGGCATTGAGAACCAGGGTACCCTGGGGTTCTGAGCACAGGACCTTCTTCCTCAGCTGCAGTTCCTGAATAGGTAGTTCCCAGATGCAGCAGACAGAAGCATCAGAGAGCAAAGGTGACTGGCTTAGGGAGGTGACTTTGGCCCTTATTCATGCAGTAAGTCCCTTCATTAGGACCATGGACCCTTGGACATTGTAACCAAGTTCCCAGAGGTGAACAAAAGTGCTGGGAATGGCCTCAGGAGTTGGTCTTTGCACACTGGGGTAGGGCTGAGGCAGCAGCCCAGAGATGCTAGTCTGGGACCCAGAAAGGCAGCCGCTCTCCAGCCCTGTCACCTTGTGACTCTGCTTAGCTGTGCTTGTGGCTGCAAGGGATTATCTACAGTTGATGTCTAGAGTCGGGGAGTGGGCAGAAAGAAGATGGAGGCAATGGCTGTTTCTCTCTTGGTCACCCCTGTTTCCAAGCTTTGCCTCTGAGCTGACTGAGATGGTCCAGCTACTGGCTCCAGGGAGAACACAGTTCCTGGCTCTGCAGACTTCCTGTCCCAGCTGACATTTCCAAGGTTTGCCATTCAGAGAAATACGGTCTTTGCTGCTGATGGTTTGGTAATGACTGGGCTGGCTCAGTAGGGCTGTGACTTGCTCACCCAGCTCAGGGCCGTGCCTTTTTACCCCTCTGCTCTTACCTCTGCCTTGGGACCCGCAGATAGCTCCTCTGCCTCCCGCCTAACATCCTAGGCAGAAAAGGGGGCCTGGGGTAGCAGATGGATGAGGGGCTGATGGATAGAGACCCCAGCAGGAGTAAAAGAACCCCAGTCTCAGTTCCTACTTAGACCCTGCCTTGTTAGCTGCAGCCCAGTCTAGGTGTAGGATAGATTAGACTGGCAAGGGTAACAAGAAGGGGCTTCCTCCCACTGTTTCCGTCCTGTCCCAGGGGGAGGAGCCAATTCAGCAGCCCCCATTTCTCAGGGCAGTGCTCTAAAGCCCCAGCCCCGGAAATCACTAGTGGGCAGGCAGGGCTCTGGCCTCCTGGTCCCCAGGGCCAGCAGGCAGACAGGAGGGGGGAACACAAGGCCGCAGGGGAAGGTGTAGAACGCAGCAGGTGACGCTGTAGCAGAGGCCTCATTAATCACCTCTCCAGCCCCCAGCTCTGCAGTGGAGAAACCATATTAGATTTTAAATTGGAAAGCCGAGAATGTGGCAGTTAGCAGGGAGCTCCTTCTACCCTGGGTCCCTGATCACATCCTCACGGGAGAGAAGGGACAGGGGAGTAAAAAGGCCTAGGCTGGATGCAGCCCAGAGCGCTGTTTCCTCCCTCTCCCGACCTCCTCAGAGCCTGGGGGGCTGTAAGACAAACAGCTCTGGGAAAGGAGCTCTAGGGTCCAAGGAGGGGACAGTTAAATAAGGGGCCACAGCAGCCTTTGTGGGAACAGTATTCCCTTCTGCTGTGTCCGAGGGTCTTTTTGGGCTTAAGGCTCTAGGGTATATTATTCATAAACAAGGACAAATAGAAACGAGTGAGTGGCCTCACATACACACACACCATACACACACATACAAAGTACCAATGCAGCGTTGATCCCCAGCTATAAAACAGGCTGATCCTTGATGACCATTTTCCCTTTGGAAGAGGTAGGACAGATAGTCCAACCACATTGCCCCTCAGCCACAAATTTTTCACATGGAAAGCGTAAAATACAGATTCCAAGCACTAAGAGCGGTTCTGAAGGGGAGATGGCTCTTGTGGAAGTTTGTGACTGGCTCACAGGGACGCTTGGTAACCATGAGTGCCCCGACCCTCGCCCTGCAGCTGGGCAGCTGCTCCAGGACTGCCCCGAGGTACTTTGCCCTCTGCTGCTGACTGGTCAGGGGGGAAGGAAGGAAAAGCAGACTAAGTGTTCCCACGATACACGTGCCTGCCTGGGACCAGCTTGGTTGGATAACAGGAGGCCAAATGTTCTTCCCATAAAGTCAAAATCCTCTTAAACTGCCTCTGTTCCAGCCTTCACAATTGCCCACTGAGCAAGCACCTAACAGCCCGGGGCTGGAGAGAGGGCTCAGTGTTCAAGGGCACTGGCTGCTCCTACAGAGGACTCAGGTCCATCTCCCAGCACCAACATGGTGGCTCACAACCATCTGTTATTCTAGTCGCATGGGATCTGATGCCCTCCTCCCGACAATGAGAACACTAGGCAGGCAGATGGCACACATACATGCATGCAGACAAAATACTCAAATGTATAAAATAAGGTAAATAAATCTCAAAAAAAAAGGCACCCAACAACTTACGGAATGCTTGGCCACAGCTGAGAAGGAAATATCATTAGAGAAATGAGGGGTGATGGACCCAGTCCTTCTGTGGCCTTCGTGAAAGCCTTAAAGAAGTCTTTGGGTTCTTTGTTATCTTCTTTACCTTACTTCTGCGACTTCTCCAATGTTAACTCTCCCAGGACCCTCACCTTAGGTTCATCCCTCCTGAGAGGTAGTGAATATTGTTGGGGAGGGAGGCCAGGCTACCCACTTTACATTTTTTCATTGTACATAGTAGTCACTGATATGAAATTAAGTTAAAACACACTACCTCTCTGGGCAGTGGTGGTGCATGCCTTTAATCCCAGCACTTGGGAGGCAGAGGCAGGCGGATTTCTGAGTTCGAGGCCAGCCTGTCTACAGAGTGAGTTCCAGGACAGTCAGGGCTACACAGAGAAACACTGTCTCGAAAACTGTCCCCCCTCAAAACAAACAAACAAACAAACAAACATGCTACCTCATCCTTCCTAGCTCCATTTAAAATGCTCCACTGACTCCATAACTACAGCTACCTGGTTTTCAACCATTTGCAATGCTAGGGCTCAAAACCAGACCCTGTGTACGCTAGGCAAGGATTTTCCTTCTAAGCTACATGCCTGCTCCCTGACTATCATACTGAACACAGACATAAAACATAGCCATCGGGGCTGGAGAGACAGCTCGGTACTTACTGCTCTTACAGAGGACTCCAAATAGGTTTACCCACACGGCAGCTAACAATTGCCTATTATTCCAAGTCTAAGGGGCATCCGATGCCTTCTTCTGGCCTCTATGAGCCTTACAATCATGAGGTACACATACATACACAGGGGCAAACACAGATATACACAAAATTAAGTATTTTAAAAATCTTTAAAACATCTTCATTATTGAAAAAAAAATTGCAGAAAGTACTGCTTGAGATGAGATAACCAAAGCCAAACCGATAAACCTGGGATCTGGGTTTCCCTGTGCCTGTTCTACCAACTATCCAATGGGCTGATAAAGTTCCTGTCTGACAGAACTCTGTGATGTTCAGTGAGCTGACACTGGTAAAATACTTGGGATGTCACTGGGCATGTTGTGAATGCTAGATAAACAGCACCCTGGGATATTTCCACACACCGAGCCCTTCATGGCTCACTGTGTACTGGTGTGTGAGAGCAGACAGCACCCACACACCCATCTCCATTTTATTGATGGGATGTGGCACAGGCTTGGTTTGGGGAAGTAGCTCGGACCGCAGCACCATGCCTCATCCATAAGGGACAAGACCGCAATGGCCTGACTCCTGGTTTGTGCCTCAACTTCCCTCACTGCTCCCTCCACCTGACAGTAAGACTCCAACCTGGTGATGTCAAAGGATGTCTGTAGGGGCTCCTGGTCACTTGGGAGGCAATGAGTGCTCTGTCCCCAGAGGTATGACCATGGATGCAGACCCCAGAGGGCTCCCTCTTTGGAGCAGGTGGGACAGGTATCTTCCTAGTGCCAACACTCTAAACCCGGCCCTACTGCTGGTTTACTGTGGAGACCTGGACTGTTTCCTCCTGGGCAAATGAAAGAGGTATGAGGCGCTCACAGAAGGGACAAGAACTGGAGGGCTGGTGGCCAGCCACTTCTCCAGTCAGAATCTGGCTGGGAGGTGGTGTCCTTGGTCAGTGTTGTCGTTTTTGTTGGTGGTGGTGGTGGTGGTGGTAATGGTGGTGGTGGTAGTGGTGGTGGTGGTTTGGTTTGGTTAGGTTTTCCAAGACAGGGTTTCTTTGTGTGGCCCTGGCTGTCCTAGAACTGGCTCTGTAGACCAGGCTGGCCTCCAACCCACAGAGATCCTCCTGCTTCTGTTTCCCAAGTGCTGGGATTAAAGCACGTCTGTCTCCTGCTCATACTCAAAGTCTGGACTTTATTGGACCAACAGAGGCTGAGCAGGAAAGAGGATGGTGACAAGGTGTGATGGGAAGGTTAGTCACAGGGATGAGGGAGCTGCTAGCTTCTGCAGACACTCCCCATCACTTGCCAAGGGCGGCTGCGCAGGTTTTCCCTGTTGGACCCACCCCTACCCACCTATGCTGCCGGAGAGCCAGGCTTTGGGGTGCAAGGTGAATCCTGACTGGGTAGACAAGCAGACCTGGGCTTAGGAACTGTGCCCTAAGACAACCCAAGTCCAGGACCAGGAACCAACATTGATGGGCAGAGCTGTGTGGGGAGAGAGAGGCCTAATGCTGTATCCTAGCTACAGTGCAAGCTATTCATCTGCTCAGAACCCATCAAGAAGTATCCCAGGAGGTCAGAGGACAGCCAGGCAGGAATGGTCATCCGGAGAGGAGACAGAAAATTGGACCCAGAAGTATAAGAAGGTATCTACACAAAACGTAGACAGAGAGCACAGCAGGAGGGTGAATCATAGGAACAAATGAGGTATTAGGGAAGGTATATGTTCTGACAAGGAAAATCTCATTTTCTGTGCCCACCTCAAAATGCTGCCCCTCCAGGATGCCACCAAGCCTTCCCCCGTCACCACAAACTGCAGGATTTCCCACACAGATGCCCTAGCATAACAACATCCAGACTGGTGGGGCGATAGGAGGCCCAGCAAGAGCAGCCAACAGAGCTAAGCTGTGGATTCTAATCCCAGGTCTCTGTGTGATCATGAATGAATTACTTAACCACTCTGGGCCCCCAGAGTGTCTGTCTCTTGGGATAATGACACAAACTTTCCTGGATTGATGGGCTGCTGAGAGTACAGTCCGAATATAGCAAGTAGGAAGGCAGTGGATAGCAGCTGTTACCAATCCCAGCTGTTGGACCTAGACCACAACAGGAAGTGTGTGTCCATTCTGGCTCTTGTATAGCTTTTAGATAACCCTGGAAAACCACATCCCATCTCTGGGCCTCAGTTTCCTCATATATAGTATGAGGGTGATATTGTCTTTCCTGTCAGTACAAGCAGACACACAGCATTGAACCTACTGAAAGACTGGATACTACAGGGGGTGAGTCTGGAATCAGAAGCTTCTAGAATTAGATTGTAGGCCCTGTGGCCCTGCCAACTTCTAAGAGGCATAGCTGGACCACTGCTCTGTCAGTGTGGTGATCAGACTCAGGCCCAGGGACACCCACACTGTCTAACACACAGGGCCCCCTTTGCTCCCTAAGACTCTGAGATAATAGGGGTCTGCAGAGCCAGGCCCTCACTAATCCCCTATTAAAACTTGAAAGGGGCCAGGAAACCTCCAGAATAAACTCATTAATTTTTATGGGATAATAAATGGATCCCATTAAATTCTCATTCTTCCAATGCTGGGCCAGCTTAACCTTTAGAACCTAGAGGAGTGGACTCCCTGCCCACTACCTCCCCCAGGCTCCCCTGGACCCCCATGTTGTCTCTCTCCTCCAGCCTGAGAATTGGTTCTACCCTATAATGGGAGAATCCATCTGAGCTTCTCTCCTCATACTGGAGATAAGCGTCTTAGGTCTTCTGTCTCTGAGACATGAGTCCTGGACACGGCTGGAGCCTGCCTATACTGGGCTTTGAAGTGACAACCCCATCTTTGTAGAAAATGGGGTTGGGGCTGGCAGATGGAAGCCGTGTCTGTCAGGAGAGCCCTCCTCCCAGAACTCAATGTCTTCCCTTCACAGCTAGGGAGACAGTTCACTGTTAGTAAAGTGGTTTAGAATTAGAACCCAAGGCCTTGGGGTCCAGAAAGATCTGAACATGTGACGGTGCTGAGAGGAAGAGCTGGGGCCGCACTATTGTCTGGGACAGCAAATCCTCTAGGAAGAGGCACTGCCTCACGCCTCCAGCTTCACTGCCCACCAAGCCTTCTTGTCCTAAGCCTCAGTTTACCTATCTGTAAGACTTAGCTAGCAGGAGGTGGAAAGGGCTCCACCCTGAACCAGACCTGCCGGATGTGGGACCAACGGGCCTTATCTGTAGGACCCCCACCCCTCTGGACTTTACAGGGGCAGGGCGGCTGAGAAAACCGAGCAGGGAACTACCAGGCTGGGGCTCAGGGGTGGGACTTCAATTCCTGAGAGGGGCCAGGAGGCGGAGCGGGAGAGAATCCACTGGGGAGGCATCCTGAATGGCTCATTAGTGCCGATGAAAGCCTTTTTTCATTTCGTCTAAATACTTTAAACAGGGCTCCCTCCGATGTCTATTTGCATAGCTTAAGAGCTAATGTGGGGGGAGGGCCTATGCTGCAGTGCCCAGGGCTAGGGGTTGCAGGGAAGCTCTTTTGCTGTAGGGGACTGAGGAAGCCGGAGGAGGGTGTTTTCCAGACAAGGTTAGGCTAGCTGCCCCAGCTCCTTGGAACTCTGCAGGATTCTTCCCTGTGTCCAGGCACCAGGTGGATTGACTAAGTGTGAATCATAGAAGTGGATCTGGTTGTACCCGCTGCTTTGTCCCCAGGGAGGAACAAGACAGAGGTGACTATCCTCTTTGTGGGTGACACGGAACTATGCTTGCTTTGTGGCTGGCATGCCTCACGGCCATTTTTGTCATCCAATAGGGACTGTGGTTTTCCAGAGAAGAGAGACCTCACTCTTAGCTAAATCCTTCTATACTAGTGTACTGCCTCCCTGTTACCTCTCTCTCTGCCCCCAGGACACTTGTATCTAGAGTGTTCAGAGGAGACCACTCTTGTGTTCCTTTTTCCTCCACCTCCTCCTCCTCTTCTTCCTCCTCTTCCTTTTTCTCCTCCTCCTCTTCCTCCTGTCCTTCCTCCTTCACCTCCTTCTTTTGTTTTATTTTTTGAGACAAGGTTCCCTTGTCCTGGAACTGTCCTGGAACTAACTCTGTAGACCAGGCTGGCCTCGAACTCACAGAGATCTACCTGCCTCTGCTTCCTGTCCTGAGTGCTGGGATTAAAGGTGTCAAAACCTGCCCCAGGCGGAACCAACATTGAACAGGTCCCCGTGTGCCTGAACTCTAGTGCTATGGAGTAAAGTTGGGTTTCAGGCTTAGTTGTGCTTTGGGAATGGAGCAACGGCTCTCTTGGTTCCAGCCAAGACACCTTCCCAATCTGCAGGGACCTTGAATGGATCCATTCTCCCCACCCCCACCCCACCCCCACCCCCACCCCCGTTCACTTGTGCCTTCTTCAGAGGACTGCTGGGAGCTCCATCCCTCCCTGCTAAGGTCTGAGTGGCTGGAATGGTCAGGCGCCTTGCCTGTTGCTCTTTGTTTCCAATCCTCCCACAGCCATTTTGAAAGCTGTAAAGACCTTCCAGCCTTCTCAGAGCTGACAAAATTCTGTATGAACTGAAAGTAGAACCAGCATCCACTGACCTTTTCTTGGTAGTTAAGGATCTAGGGAGTCTAGTGGGCCACAAGCAGAAAGTGCGTCATCTCTTCAGTGCCGTGGCTAAATGAGTGAACATAATCAATAGTGAGCTAGCTAGTCACAGATTAACTCTCGGCTCCAGCACTGGGCAAGTCCTTGCCTTGCCTGGCTGTAGGTTTTACATAACACACGAGAAGGATTCCTCTATCACCAAGTTGCTGTGTCAATTAAATAATGCAAGCTTGCTGGGGTACTGTCACTTGCCTGCAATCCTGGCACTTGGTGGTACAGGGAAGAGGATCCATGAGCTAACGGCCACCCATGACCATGTGGCAAGTACAAGTCCAGCCTGAGCTACAGGCCACCCATGCCCAAGTAAAAGTCCAGCCTGGGCTACATGAGACCCGGGTCTTGAAAAACAAACAAATGAAAAGGCAAAACAAAAGGACAAGAAAAACATCTAAGCCCCTGGAAAGGTTAACACAGGAGGACTGAAAGCTTAAAGCCATCTTGGGCTACATAGCAGGATTTAATAATAAGGATAGTAGTAGTAGTAATAGTAATAATAATAATATAATAGAAGGTCTCAGAGGGAACTGGCTTGGCAGTCTGGTCCCTTAGCACCTCCTTCTGCTGGTCTCTGCATCACACTCTGCCCTGTAGTCAGCCCTTGAACATTAAACATAGCCAGGCAAAGAGAAGCCTCTGACCTCTTCACCACAACCCTTGGGACCCCAGTGACATGCTACAGACCCTCAGGCCTCCAACCGTCAACTAGGGTATCTGGAGATACCTCCTGCAGACGTGGCTTATCTCCCAGAGATTATCTTACCCTCGCTGACAGTGGGTGGCTCCCGCAGGGAACAAGTGGCGGCCGATTTGGGAATCAATTTGCTCGTTTGATATGCTATCTCGATCTCATTTAACCAAGTGCTCGGTCCCCCTAGATAACACAATCAGCTCAATCGACAGTGACGGGAGGTGCCCATTAGCTCCACTCCATTGCCCAGCACCCACCTGATTGCTGGCAGGAGACCGGTGCCAGCTATGGTCACTTCCTGAGACAGAAGTTCTCTGTTCTCTCTCTCTCTCTCTCTCTCTCTCTCTCTCTCTCTCTCTCTCTCTCTCTCTCGCTCTCTCTGTCTCTCTCTCGCTCGCTCTCTCTCTCGCTCTCTCTGTCTCTCTCTCGCTCGCTCTCTCTCTGTCTCTCTCTGTCTCTCTCTCTCGCTCTCTCTCTGTCTCTCTCTCGCGCTCTCTCTCTCTGTCTCTCTCTCTCTCTCTCTCTCTCTCTCTCTCTCTCTCTCTCTCTCATATCCCACAGGTGCCCACCCTGAGAGCCACAGGACACACACCCCCTTGATAGGCACCCCTGGAAAATAGCCCTGGAACAATAGCGTCCCAGGGGCTCCAGCCTGTGTGTCACAATAGGAATAGTCACCGCTTCCCTGGCAAAGACAGAATGATATCTGGAGGCGGTGCATGGAGGGAGAAAAAGTAGCCTTGTCCTGGCATGTCACAGGTACTACCTCACTGCCCCTCCCCCTTGAGTGCCATGTCACTGATTTAGATGAAAGACTCCCAGCACTGTCGGACCATCTGCTCTGGGGGATATGAGGCTGGCTGGGTATCTAGTTTGGACACTGTGATATCAGTGCTTGGCACAAATGCCAGGGCACAGATGGGCTACTTTAGTGGGCATCTCAGGACGTAGCAATTGGTCCAGGTTTTCAAGGCTTTGAATTGCTTGGGTCTCATGACCCAGAAGAATGGAGAGCCCTCCAACCTAAACCTGCCTTTCCCACCCCAATTTTCTCCCTCCTCCCATTTGTCTGACACATCAGAGCTGTGATGGTCTCCTGAACAGAATGTAGCCCATCTGCCACTTCTTCATGCCTGCCAATCCATGGGGTGGGTGTGAGCCCGTGGAAAGACAGCCCCACCAGCAGACGTGTAGTGGAACCGGCCTCCTTGCAAACTCTGCTATCTCGCCCCAGGTGGGCTTTCTTTCCAGATCCTCACGGCAGCCATTTTGAGAGCTGTAGAGATGAGGAATGTCCCTACACCCAAGCCTTCATAGTTGACAAGATTTTGTGTGAACTGAGTGTGGAGTCAGAATCTACTGACCTTTTCTTGGCAGTTAAGAATCTAGGGAGTCTAGTGGACCACAGGCAGAATGTGAGTCATCCCTTCAGTGATGTTAAAGGAGTGAACAGAATCAATAACAGAGCAATCTATACTGCTGACCAGAGACAGGAAGTAAGTTTCATTTTCCGTAGCCTGATTGGTTGGCAATGGCTGCCCTGGATAACTGTTGAGAAGAATTCTAAAGCCTCAGGTGACTTTAGCAAGAAATTATCAAAATTGATCAGGGATATATGACCTGGATGAACGGGCAGCATCCCAGTCTGTCCCTGTTTCAGACCCTGTGTAGCATCCTAAGAAAGCTAAAAGAAGAAGGCATGTTTGTGCATGGGTGTACGTCTATCATCCCACTCAGGAGGTAGAGGATTGTGAGTCTCAGGCCAGCCTGAAGTCTACGGAGTGAGAATAAAAGAAAGGGGGAAGATAATGAGACGTGTCAAATGGGAAAAGGAAATAAGACTGAAGCTCCATTTTACAGATAAGAAAGCAAAGGTTTAAGGATGTAGGAAGGCCCTTTGACCAGACCGCAGAGAAATGGACCCGAATGGATCTGAAGCCCTGTCTGCTTCAGGACTTGGGCCTCCACGACTCTACTGCTCTAGGAAGACCATGCGAGTTGGGAAAGTCAGGTGACACATGCCCTTCATCCCAGCCAGCACCCGGGAGGCAGAGGCAGGTGGGTCTCTGTAAAAGGGCAGCCTGGCCTACATAGCAAGTCCAAGACAGCCAGGGCTACATAGGGAATCCCTGTTTTAAAAAAAAAAAAAATTGGGCCGGGCGGTGGTGGCGCACGCCTTTAATCCCAGCACTTGGGAGGCAGAGGCAGGAGGATTTCTGAGTTCGAGGCCAGCCTGGTCTACAAAGTGAGTTCCAGGACAGCCAGGGCTACACAGAGAAACCCTGTCTCGAAAAACCAAAAAAGAAAAAAAAATCAGGAAAGAGGAGGAGAGAAATCATTTTTGGAGAGGGTAGCGAACTGGGATTTCATGGGGACTGAGCAAAGAAGCCAAGCATGAGAAAATCTAAAATAAAATTCCAAATATGTAATATGTTTCCTGAAACTAATGACCAGCAGTTTCACTGGGAACAGGACATGAATTTGAATGTCTTGTAATTTCAGCTAGAAAAGTCACTGTTGTGAGAGACATTACTCTTGTTAAAATCTTTGTCTCTCCCACTTACTCAGGATATTAGACTCTGAACAGGGCACTTTCTTCTTATTTTCTTTTTTTTTAATCTTTTCTCTTGAGAAAGGGTCTCTCTATGTAGCCCTGGCTATCCTACTTATTATGTAGATCAGGTTTGCCCCAAACCCTTGCCTCCCGCATGCTGGATGCAAAGGTGCCTCTATACCTGCCTTTTCTTCTTTTCTATTTATTATTATATGTCAGTACACTGTAGCTGTCTTCAGACACACAAGAGGAGGACATCAGATCTCTTTACAGATGGTTGTGAATCACCATGTGGTTGCTGGGATTTGAACTCAGGACCTTTGGAAGAGCAAAGGTCTTGTAAGAGTGCTCTTACCCACTGAGACTTACCCACTGAGTCATCTCTCCGGCCCCTTTTCTTCTCTTTTCTTTTTTCTTTTTCTTTAGAGACAGGGACCCATGTATCGCTGGCCTCGAACTCACTATGTAGGTGAAGCTGACCTTGAATTTCTGATCTTCCTGCTGGGGTTATGGGTTCTTAGTCTATACAGTGCTGGGATGTGGCTCAGCACTTCATGCTTGTTAGGCAAGCATTCTCTGAGCTGAGAGTTACAGCCCCAGACTTTGCACTTGCTTTTCGTGACCCATCTCCTCATCAGTAAAATAAGACCTTTGAGGTACATTAGAAATGGCAGATATGTGTTAGTCGTGTCATGTCTTCCTAGCATTCTGTGTTGAGAAGGATTCTGAAGTTGAATCTGGAAGCAGCAGGAAATAGTGCAGTGATCGATTTGTAATGTCTGTCTTGGTTGCTGGAGGAGAAAGGATAGCTCATGTGCCATCTTTGAAGTATGTGATGTCACCTTGCTTCCAGCTCTAAAATTTTATAGCTCCATGATTCTCCCCAATGAGCACACTCTCCAAGGCTCTCTGTCAAAGGCAAGATGGATCCCCTCCTCCCTGCGCTGGGTGGGATGCTGTGCACTGTGGCGTAGCAGGAGAGCCTCTGATCATTCATTATTATTTCAGGACTCTCCTCAGAGGCTCCGATCATGGGGGAAGGTCAAGCCATGGGCATCAGGGAGATGGATGGAGAGTTGACCGCAGCCCCTACACCTGAGCAGTCAGACCGAGGCGTCCACTTCGTCACCACAGCCCCTACCCTCAAGCTGCTCAACCACCACCCACTTCTGGAGGAATTTCTTCAAGAGGGGCTAGAAAGGAACGAGGAAGCGCCGAGGCCGGCACTGCCCTTCCAGCCAGACTCACCTACACCCTTTACTCCAAGTCCCCTTCCCCGTCTCACCAACCAGGACAACCGCCCCGTCTTCACCAGTCCAACTCCAGCCGTGGCTGCGGCACCCACCCAGCCCCACTCCAGGGAGAAACCTTGGAACCTAGAGTCCGAGTCCCCTGAGCTTTATATCACATCTCCCCTTCCTCCAGGGCCGAGTTTGGCAGTGCCCACACTGCACCCAGAGGACAGACCCAGTACTACACCCCCTAGCCAAGCGTGGACTCCAACTCAGGAGGGTCCTGGAGACATGGGCAGACCTTGGGTTCCAGAGGTCATGTCTAAGACCACCAGGCTTGGTATCGAGGGGACCACTGCCACCTCCACAGCTTCAGGGGATGACGAAGAGGCCACCACCACCACCACCATCATTACCACTACTGTCACCACAGTCCAGCCACCAGGTCAGCTACCTGCTGGCTGGCAGGGCTGAAAGTGAGGGTGGAGGGCACACCACGATCCCTACATGCTTCTGTTTCTGACACTACACCAACCTGCGGACCTTTTGCAACCAAGGGTCAGCCTGTCTAAAGCCTGTGGATTGGAATCAGATAACCCCAAGTTCAAGTTCTGATTCTTCCAACTGTAACACAGTCCTAGGGGTTTTAGTCAGCCTCTCTGAGCCTCAAGTACAAAGTAGTGATCAGAAACCCTGGGGCTCGAGAGATGGCTTAGCAGTTAAGATTACTTGCTGCTCTTTCAGAGAACCTGGGTTCCTAACACCGGCATGGCCACTAACCACCATCTGTAATTCTAGTTCCAGCAGATCTGATGCCCTCTTCTGGCCTCAATGGGCACCAGGCACGAAGGTGGTGCACATACATCCATGCAGGGAGAACACTCACCACACACACACACACACATCAAATGAACCATTGTGAGATATGAAATAGGGTTGCGTGGTAGACACTCAGGATAAGGCAGTCCCATTCTTTCAACAAAGAAATAGACATTCCTAAAGGTCAGCTTCAACGCACATGCACACACACACACACACACACACACACACACACACACAGAGAGAGAGAGAGAGAGAGAGAGAGAGAGAGAGCTTATTTCAGCTACAGCTGGGTCTACATCTACCCCACCAGAGCTGGTCTTAGCCTCATGTCTCCTCCTGCCTCCCAGGCCCCTGTAGCTGGAATTTCTCAGGCCCAGAGGGCTCTCTGGATTCCCCCACGGCCCCCAGCTCACCCTCTGATGTTGGCCTGGACTGTTTCTACTATATCTCTGTCTACCCTGGATATGGAGTAGAGATCAAGGTGAGTGAGCAGAATTCATCAAGAGGAAGCTTATCCTTTCCCAGAAAGGTGCCTGCAGGAGGAGAGGTGGACACGCTTAGGGTACCATTTGGGTGGGGGGTGTCCTAGGGCTTGGAAGATAGACCAAAAAGCACGGTTGGATTCTGCCTTGTGCACCACCGGCAGTGGCTGGGAGGGCTTCAGGGAAGAGCAAGTGTGTTCAGCCTCTTCCTTGGGGCTTGATAAATGGAGTAGGAGAGAGTTTGAAGAGGGGTTCAGCCTTGGGTGGGCAGAGGACTGGACAGATGTGGGTTCTACATCTGGAACTGTGTGGGAGTGGAAACAACACAGGGTCCCCTGTGAAGAAGCTATGGTACCCCAGCCCTGTAGCTGTTCCTCTCTTCATTCCTCCTCAAACGCGTCCTCTCCTGTAGCAAGTGCTGGGTCCCTGAATGCAGAGGACACACCATGGTCAAATCTGTCCCTCTTCTCCGGGGCAGTGTACCCTTCCCTTGGGATTCAGAAGCCTCTGGAAGCCTCAGACCTGAGCCTGAGCATCCTTACTGACGTTCTACTGGCTTTCAGCCTCCACTAATTTAGATCTTTCCTTTCATTGTCCCAAACCTGCTTGTCGTCCCATTGCATCCAGGTCAGAAACCTGGAAAAAGACCACCATGATACAGTGTGGATTGTTCCTTTAGCAGCTTGGGGTCCCTTGGTCCTTTTCTCTTAGTCCAACCAGCTCACCCACAAACTGTCACTGTGACTGCCCCCCAGAACTCTCATACTCTCCTGCTTCTCTTCCTCCATCACCGCAAGCACTGTATGGCCCCCCTGGCACCCGCTCATCCCTCCTGCTGATTTAGTAGCCACGGCACACGCTCCCTGCTATCCGCCCTTGACCACACAGCAGTCACTTTTCTAAGATGAGAATGTAATGCTCCTGTCTCCCACCCTGCCCCAGAGGGCTCTGGCTCTGACTCGTCCTGGCCTCATCTCTGCTTCTTCTTCTTGCCTCATGGCCAGGCTCCCTCTTTGTTTTGAACGGTTTGCAAGTGGTTGACTGGACTACAATTTCTTTCTCCCATAAGCCCCAGTTGCACACAGCAGTCCCTTTGCCCGGATGAACTGAAGCCCAGCACTGATGTCAGAGTCCCTGGGCATTCTCAACTTGTCCTCAAAGTCTTAGCCCTTGCCATCCTTCCTGTTTCCAACCATCCACTTTCCTGGACACACTGTATGATGCTAGAGGGCCTCGTAGAACAGGGGGCAACAGGGAGGAAAAACCACGGACATTTGACCCCTGCCTTAAAGACTGTTGCAAGAGTGGAAAGCAAAGCATTTTGCCTATCTAAGGGAAGCAGGAAGCCCCAGGAGGGGAGATCAGAAGTCTGGAAAGCATCACCAAGCTCCCTGCTCACCAACTCCGGGCCTGCTTCCCACTTGTCCCAGCTCACGCAGGCCCCAGATCTGGGCAGGCAGCCAGCTGCACATGTCCCTAAAGGGCACCTCCTGCTCGCCCCTCTGGGGCAGTCAGGTTCTAGTCTCCCAACCAACTAGGGAGGTAGGGGCTCTCCTACCCATATTGGCCTCCCCTCTTCTGCAACTTCTTATTCCTGTTCTGCCAAGCTCTAGGCCCCTCATCCCAGGCTGACTGGAAGGGCAATTAGGAACAGCCACCCCCCTCTCAAGCCATTAGCACTCAGCACCGCTTAATTAAGGTAATTAATGTAAAATCATCACCAAATGAGAGGTGGCACCGGCTGTGTCTCACAGGGTGGAAGGTGCCAGCTGCAGGTGTGAGGAAGGAAATGGGGGGGGGCGAATGCCAGGCTGGTTACCCCACTGCAAACCTGGACTGGCTTCACCTGTCCCTCAACTCTGCCACGCCAACTAAAATCTTACGCCAGGCTAGGTCCAGCCCTTGTTCTCACCCCCCCACCCGGGGTGTACGAGATAATGGGACAAGATGTAATGGCGGCTCTGCCTGCCCTACTCTGGCCCCACCCTGGGTGCCCATCCCTCAGGTAGCCCTGGGTCTGGCACTGCCACACTTTTACATCAGAATGTAAAAGCAGTTACCAGGCAACCTTGAGAGGAAAGCCATAGCCCTGGACCGACATTAGGAAACATGGCACGTGCTAACCCACCCTCCTCCTCATCTTCATAGAAGCAGAGTCCATGAGGACTCTAGTCTGAGACAGACTCTGAGGTTGGAGGTCAGGGTGGGGACACAGAGTGACCAGCCAGCTCTCCACCTACTTTAGGGAAAGAGCAGAAAATGAAACAACAGGATCTAAGGTTGGGGCTATTTCTGGCTGCCTCCCCCAGACCTACTTCTCCTGGATACACCACGCAAGCCACTTGGGATCTATCGAATCACCGATATTATAGAGCAATATACCCATTATGTAGCTAAGGAAACTGAGGTCTAGGCAAGGAAAGGGATTTGCCCAAGGTCATTCAGTTAATCATCAACCAATGGTCTCCAATTAACAGGTTTATTTCACAAACAGAATTTGAGCACTATGTACCAGGTTCTGTGCGGAGCACTGAGGACACAGATGCCCCTGTCCAAGGAGGATGGAAATTATGAGTAGTGATCATAGGATGTTCAGTGCAGGTGGGATGGGGCCCAGAAGAGCTATGGCAGTCCAGGTTCTGGGTGCCTCTCCCATCCCTGAAGGGGCTTCGTGGAGATCATGTCTCTCATGAGGACTCCAGGCCTTTCTGGACCTGATGGATGCCTCTCACTACATTTGCCGTTCTAAGACCCTCCTCGCTGCCAGCCTTTCTCTTGGCTTGGTTGCTCTCTGTACCATCTGGAGCCTGGGCACAGCTGCCCACTGCCTCTACCCTCATGCCCAGGTGACCCCATTGGCACAATGTTCTCTCAGACCAGCTGTCAGTCTGATGGGCAGAACACCCTACCCTGCTGAGCCAGGTCAGGACCAGCCCTGATGGGAGCATCAGTAATGTGTGACAGGGTGGGGTGACAGTTTTGGGCAGTTTCTTATTTCCTGGTTCTGGGAGGGCCCGTCTGAGGTACTGAGAGTAGCTGAAAGGTATGACTCCATAGTTTTAGGCCCTTCTTCCTGTCCCTAAAACAGACTATACACTATACCCCCCCACACAACACACAGACATACAAGGTCTTATAAACAAGTACTGGACCTTAGGGGACTGAAGTCTGCTTCTGCCTCCTATAGCTCAGATCTTAGTGACTGGTTAAGCTTCTGACCTTCTCTGGACCTCAGCTTCTTCCTCCATAAAGGTTAAACTAGATCAGTCCCCATGACCCACTCCCTCTAATTCATGACACTCTTTCCTAAGCTCAGGTAGACAATGGCCCCTCAAGTCTTGCTTCGTGGTAGCTACAAGCTGGGGCCTCTGCTAGATGTCGGATGGCCGGCGTAAGGGGGATGACATACAGGCTCACCCTGGTGTCCGATGCCATGCAGGTTGTACTGGAGTAAATGAAGGTTTAAAAAAAGGTAGCATCACCTTGATTGCTTTGGAGGGTCATGCCATTGGAATATGTGTATGTCAGTCATAGACATGTGACCTCCAGGCTGGCAGAAGGCAATCTGAGCCCTCCCTCCCTTCTGTCCAGGAAGAGCCAGCCCCTGCTCAGAATGGCCATGTTTTCTACTTGAGCATCGTCCTGGTCTTCCAGAGGCAGGGCAGTGCTGGACAGCCCAGGGTCCCATGGGAATTGTCCGCCAAGTTCTCTCTGCTTCTGTCTCCCGCTGCCTGGCTCCCAGGGCCCCTCCTGTCACTGGATGGGGTGTGGGAAGACAGCCCGCATGAGCAGAGCTGACATTTCAATCTGCCTCCCTGACTCTTCAGATGCCTGCAAATTACATCAAGACTTCATTCCCCCCCGCCCCATCCAACACCCAGACCTGTCTGGCCCCTGTCAGCCTGGCCCTCCAACAAGTGACAGATTACATTCCAGCTTCTGCACCAAGCCTGCAAATGGGTCCTCTAAACCCAGAGGACCAGCGTAGCACAGCTAGCCCTGAACTGCTCAGGGAGGAAAACCATAGCTCTCACCCCCAGGCTGAGATGGGGGCCAGACCCCCTTTCTGGACCCAAAGAAGGGGAGCAGGAGATCTCAGCTCTCATTTTCTTAAGCTTTACAGATTGCCAAAAGAAAAAAAAAAAAGATGGCTCATGGGAACTCAAATCCCAACATCTTGAAAAGGCCAGAGCAGGCCAAGCCAAAATCCACCTCCATGCTAAACCTAGGGCCCAGGAGCCTGTCAATAAAGATGTCTTGAAGTCTATTTCTGCAGGTGATGTCCCCAGGAGACTGGGAGGAGAGGGAAGCTGCCTTGTACCTGCAGCAAGGCAGGACTTTGCTTCTTAATAGCTGTGTGCCCTTTTCAAAGTTCCTCAGCCTCTCTGGGCCTCTTTCTATTTGGGAGGACTTCACCACCTTGACACACTGAAGATGCTCTATGAATGGTCATTGCTGCTGCACTCACCCTCTGATCCCAGCAGAACAGGACCAGGTACAGATTAGAAGTCAAACTGGAGCCGGGCGGTGGTGGCGCACGCCTTTAATCCCAGCACTTGGGAGGCAGAGGCAGGAGGATTTCTGAGTTCGAGGCCAGCCTGGTCTACAAAGTGAGTTCCAGGACAGCCAGGGCTACACAGAGAAACCCTGTCTCGAAAAACCAAAAAAAAAAAAAAAAAAAAAAAAAAAACAAAAAAAAAAAACAAAAAAAAAAGAAGTCAAACTGGAGATACAAAAAACTAGGAGGAAAATGCCTCCTTGATTTCAACTCCCCTGCCTCCTCCTACATCTGGCCCTCTATTCTTCAAAGCACTCTGAGAGACCCACCTGCACTTGCCGGATCTGGGAACTGCCAAGCCCTCTGCTCTCCCCTTGAGAATTCCTGCTGCCTGCAGTCAGTACCACTTAAGGCAGAATTGTATGCTGCCTGGCGTCTCTCGATAATTACAGATTCCACGTGTGTGAGGCTTGTTTTCCCAACTCTAGCATCACACAATCTCCAAGTTTGAAGGGACCTCATCCAGCCTCCGCCTGCTAGGGATTCCCTGAGGGATGTCCCCAGCAGATGGTCAGGCAGCCGCCACCCAAATGTGCCTGGGCGGGGAGCTCCTGGCACAGAGAGGGTGCTTTTGCCCTCAGCGTCTCTCTTTGAGCCTTCTCTTCAATTTTTCCTCCCTGGCAGGGATGGAAGCTTCTCCTGGCAGCTGCCCCTCATCCACCCCCTGTGTCCCCACAACTCATCTCTCCTCTGCCTCAGCCAGGGGAGTCCCTCTATATCCAGCAGCACTTGTGTCCTTGGACCTGACTGGGCTCGGGTCATGCTTGTCAGCTCATAGGGACACACTTGTGAGGGACGGGCCTCCAGGGACCCACACACCTTCCTTCCACTTCTCTGTGGTAAGACCGGCCTATGAAGTGTACCCTGACCCAGAGTACAATCCAAGGCTCTAGTGGGTAGATGAGATGATCTGACGGGAAGCCTGGAGAGGGAGGAATTGATGGTATGGTGTGGGAAACAGATGCAGGAAATGGGGCGGGGCGGGGTGGGGCAGTAATTCTTGTGCTGATATCCAGAGGGGCAGGAATGAGGGAAATTTTTTGTGGCTGCACAACAGGGAACTGAGGCTGGGGGAACCACTGGAACTGATTGTGAGTGGGGAGTTTGAACCTTGTCCTCTGAGCAACCTGAAGTCACCAAGGGGTTTGAATGGGAGAGAGAAGAGACCTGACCTGGGGCAGAATGGGAGGTGTGGTAGGAAGGTTAGGATGTGCACAGAGGCCACTCTCAGAAACAGTGAGCACGAGGTGGGGGGGTGGACGGAACCAGCTGGGATGCTTGAAGGATAAAATGGGGACGGGTTCGGAGACTCACTGGGCACCGCTTAACCCACGCAGGTGCTTAACTCGTGAAGGTGCAGTCTCAGAGCAAGGAGCTACAGATCTTAGAGCTCAGAGATTCCTCTCCATTGCTCAAGTCTCTCTAAAATTCAGAGAATGAGTTCATGGGTCTCGGGTGGGATCTAAGGGTCACCCCCTTTCTTTTCTTCACTTCTCTCTTTGTGTGTGTGTGTAAGTGTGTCTGGTGTGGGAGCTGGGTGGGAGAGGGGGATGTTAAACTTAAACCAAGGATGATGACCTTGGTTACTTAGCAACTTCTGAATCACCTGTATCTACCTCCCATGTGCTGGGATGGCAGGCATATACCAGCGTTTATGTAGCTGCTTGTGTGCTAAGCAAGCATCCAACCAATTGAGCTACATCTCAACCCTGGTTCTGGTTTTCCTAGAAGCCCCTATATGATGTAGATGCTGCTGGTGTAGGGGCCACATTTTGAGCAGCAAAGCTCTGCTGGGCATGGCAGAGGCTGAGACAGGAGAACCACAAACTTGAGACTAGCCTGGGCCACATAATGAGATTCTATTAAAAATAATAATAATAAATATAATGAACCCTAAGTGCTGTACTTGCCTAGGAACACGGGGTCAAGATGAGCCCCTCTATTTCTAGGCTCGCAATCTGGTGCTCTTGTCTATCAGCCCACAGCATCGTTTCTGTGGTCAGAATCTGCTGAGGTCCCACCTTTGAGGGAAGCATGCTCGCTCAGGAACAGGATGGTAGCAAAGGGGTCTATGACAACCCAAAGAAGAGACCAGAGCACTTATGATGACATGAGACCAGACCAAGCTGGCGGGCCAGCAGGGCCCTTGTTTGCCAGGACCCGTAGAGCCGGCCAGAGAGTCTGGAGTAGTCCCACAGGCTACAGACTCACTGGAGAAAGTACTGGGTGATTTAAACAAGAAACCCTGTGATGTGTGGCAGGGACAGAGACTATCGATGGCTTCAGTTCAGAAAATATTGATGTGAAGGGAGGAGTGGGTTAAGGCCTCCAGGCAGGGAGGCTGTCAAGGAGGTCGCTTCGGTGATCTAGGTGAGCAATAATTGTGACGAGCTAGGAAGCGGCAGCTGAGACGAAGGCGACCGAACAGATCTGCAGTCCATCTGACAGACCAAATGACCGATTGGATGCAGGGCATGAGGGAAGAGGCAAGGCGTGGGTGCCCAGGTAGTGAGTGAGATTATTGTCAGCGGCTTGGGGATCTGCCGGCTGGGGTGGTTTACAGTGAGGCAGGCTGGGTGTGAGGGGTATGTGTTATATATCAGGAATGTCCAAGGGAAGCTGAAAACATGGGTCTGGTATTTAGGCCCTCACATCCCATCAAATCTACAAACGAGAAAACAGAGAAGGAAGCCATAGAAAACCAATAGGGAGTTCTGCTCTGTGTGAACTTGGGTAACAAGCTTAATATCTCTGACCTTTGGGCCCCTCTCATACTTAGGAGGAAGCAGGATGGGCTCTTCCTGTGTGAAGTGCCTAGTACGGGGGCTCTAGTGTACAAGAAGCTAGCGTGTGACACTGCGGGAGTCACGGGCCCGCAGGGCTCAGGTACAAGAAGTCCTGATAGCACCGCTCTGTCCTCTCCCATCCACATGCAGGTAGAGAACATCAGCCTTCAGGAAGGGGAGACCATAACCGTGGAGGGCCTAGGGAGCCCTGATCCACTGCCCTTGGCTAACCAGTCTTTCCTGCTGAGGGGCCAGGTCATCCGGAGCCCCACCCACCAAGCTGTCCTGAGGTTCCAAAGCCTTCCGCTACCTGGCACTTTCCACTTCCGCTACCAAGGTAAGGCCCGAGCAACTGAGAGAGGAGCCAGCCATGACTGGCTGCTGTCCTGGGTGGCCTTGATGTCCTCACAGCCTGGGTCGGGGAGGATCTGAAGGGACTTGACAATGACCATCTGGAGGTCTTTAGCAAAGCAGACTTGCTTTCCTTGCCCACTTGGGATCCAGCCCATGCCCCGCATGGCAACTGAGGGTGCCTCAGGAAAGGGGCGGGGCATGATAAAATGGCCGCACTCTGACGAGGCGGGCCCATTCTGACGAAGTTGAACCGGTCATTTGGCTTCTCTGATTTTTTTCCCCTTTATTTACTTTTTTAGTACGCTAGTACTAAAAAATTTAGTTTTTAATTTTTAAAATTTTATGCATTTAGAACAATTATTTGTTTCGTGTGAGGGCAACTTGTGGGAACCAGAGCTCTTCTTCTACCCCGTGGGTCCCAGGGAACAAACTCAAGCCACCAGGCTTGGTAGCAGGTGCCTTTATATCTATCTGGCTATCTCTCTGACCCTCATTTTTAATTTTAATAAATAAGATAATTTCATGTTATGTTGAGAATCAAGACTGATCCATTCATTTCTGGTAAGATTTTAGAAATATTTTCTGTAAAATGTTTAGTATTTATACTGGGCATGGTGGCATACAGAGGCTGAGGGAGGCAGAGCTCCATGTGTTTGAGGCCAACCCGGTCTACACAGCGAGCTCCAAGTCAGCCAGGTCTGTCTCCAAAAAAAAAAAAAGCAAGCATTTAAAAATATTTGATTGGGAATTAATCTATTTTAATATTTCTATAAATACAGAGTCAAGTCTCCACCTTCACCACAATTCTTATTCATTTTGCAAGCATTTAAAACTACAGAAAAGTACAAAAATAAGACAGGATGCCTACATGCCGCAATTCAGAATTAGCCAGCATCTTCACAAATCATTTGTAGTCTTTAGCACATACCTCAAAGGCATACCCTCCACACAAATACATAGACACACAGTCACACACAGAGACACAGAAACGCATACACACATGCACACACAGGCACACACATGCACACACAGAAACACACAGTCATACATGGACACACACATACATAGACACTCACAGACACACATGCACACACAGACACAGACAAACATGCACACACACACAGAGACACGCACACACACACAGACACAGATACACAGCGCGCACACGCACACATAGACACACACAGACACACATGCACAGGCAGGCACACATACACACACACACACACACACACACACACACACACGCACACACACGAGATGGCTCAGGACAACCTGGCACAAAGCATTTTCTTTTCTTACCATGTAGCTTCAGGGGTTGAACTCGGGTCCTTGGGCAGTAGACACCTTCACTGTGAACCATCTCACTGCCCTTCTCTTACCATAGCGCAGGCTGTCCTCAAACTCACCACAGCGCTTTGGCCTAGGCCTCCTGGGTGTAAGGATTACAGGCCAGAGCTACCATGCTGGCTGGTGAGGAATGTTTCTATGAAGTGCTGAAGCTGCTCTCCCACTTCTCAGTCTACTCTTCCTTCTCTGCTCCGCACTCTGACAGCCATCGCTGTCTGATGCTCCCTTTCCTACTGCAAAATAAGGCTAAACCATCTACACTACAAAGTTAGTTACCTTTTGAGTAAAAACAAAAAGCGCTTAGCGTGACCTCTATTAAGAAGACCGAGGCAGAGCTGCAGCTTCCCCACAGGGTTCCTTCTTGCCCATCCCCCTTCCCTCCCCCCGCCCCCGCTGGAAGTCAGTTCCATCCTTTGCACAGGTTAACTTTAATTCAGATATCCCCCCCCAGCCCCCGCGCCAGTGCTAACAGGGAAATAATTGGTAAGAACAATCAAGACATTGTCTTGTGTTGGCACGGACCACTTCTGCAGCCCTGTGGGGAGAGGGGCTGAAGGGTGGGCAGCCGCCCTGGAGCTAGGTCTACTCTGACCCTGTCTATTCACCTTGTCAAGGCTTTGCCACCCAAACCTGGGGAGCAGCCTGGTGTGACAGCAGGGATCTTAATGGTGGGCAGAGGTTATCCAGGCCCTCAGCAGCGGTAGGTCCCCGCCCGGGCAGGGATGACCATCTGGGCGGCCCCTCCTGTCTCCCTAATGGCTCATCAATCCTCCTCAGCAGAGGCATAATTTCATGCCACAGTAACCTTTTCTCTTGCTGCAAATTCCTTTGCACAAAACTCCAGTTCCCTCTTTGTGCTGCCAGACAAAGGTGGGAGAATGCAACAGGGCCAGAGGCCTAGTGCTGGGGAGCGGATCCCTGGGAGAGACTGGGAGAGCTGCCCCACTCCTGCTCTTTGTCCCAGCCGCCCTCCCTCCTCTGCCCAGTTTTTGTCAATGATCAGCTCTTTCCTTAATGAGTGTAATTCCCCTAATTATAGACTGTAATTAGCCCTGATCCCAGAGATGGGAACAGGAGGCGCGTGTGCTCACGGGCATTTCTCGTGGGCTGGAGAAAGAGGGTGCCAGGAGAGTGAAGGAGGGCCTGGGAAGCCGCGCCTGTGCAGGCGCTGTCCAACCTGATGAAGGAGGTCACAGTTATGAGCTTCCACACAGGCCTGTGGCCCGATAGATTCCTCTGGCCCAGGCCCGGGTCCGGGTGGAGAGTCAGCATGCCGGATAGGCCCCTCCCTCCTCCATCCGACCATTCCTGGCACTGGAGTTGGCTCCAGAAACAGCCGCCAGCAAGAAAATAACTCAACAGATTGTGGTGGGGCAGACTCCCTGGGAACGGTTGGTTGTCATGGCAATAGGAGGAAGCTCATCTTGGGAAGTGGCACTTACCCAAGATGGAGTCTGGGGGTGCCTCTCGATGTTACCAGCCCCCTGCTTTCACATAATTCTAGCCCACTCCCTTCCCGAGTTGTGCTGGGACTCACAGGGAAGATGAGAGCGCAGGTGCTGAGTCTGACACCTGGCCTGTGGCTCCCAGGGAGCCAGCTCCTCATCCCCTCTAGAATAGTGTAGTCCTCTCTATCCTAGCCTAGGGAGAGTGCATAACGTGCAGAACCAGCTCCAAGGTCAGCCTTGTCTGTTACTCTCAGGTTTCTCTGACCCCACAGGCCAGGATCCCAAATTAACTGGGGCCAGGCAGGAAGCAGAAGACCTCGAGAGCCAAGAGCTCAAATCCCTACCCTACCATTCTTTTACAGTGTGATGAGGGTACAGAGAATCTCTGAACCTCGGTCGCTCCCAACCTCAGCTTTCTTTACCTTAAAATGGGTTAGTAACCCTCCCCTACCTTCTTTCTCCCATGTGTACTAGGTGAGAAGGAGCTCTTTAGGAGCCGGAAAACACGGCAAATATAAGATGCTGTTCGTACTCACGACTACAAACATTAACAGCCGGGGAGGGGGGGCAGAGATAGGTGTGTGCTTTGTGCCAGGCATTGCACATATGGCCTCTCACTTACCTCCCCAGCACTAGAGGCAGAACTCTGAATCACTGGTTAAACAAAGAAACCATTGAGGCACAGGCAAAGAAGTAACTTGCCCAAGGTGATACAGCAAGCAGAGGAGTCCATTTAAACCCAGAGACTGACCCCAGAACCCATCTCCTAAGCTCTGCCCTCTCCACTGGCCAATCACAACTAGCCTTTTACTGGTCAAACCCTCAAAACTCTTCTTGTTTTCACATAGCAACTAAGA
The DNA here is from genome assembly GCA_036184795.1 of Tokudaia tokunoshimensis. NCBI lineage: Eukaryota > Metazoa > Chordata > Mammalia > Rodentia > Muridae > Tokudaia > Tokudaia tokunoshimensis. Next base: position 43,696,899 of record BTHU01000010.1, on the reverse strand, counting down.
ACAGGTGGGAAGGGCCTCAAAACGGAGTCACAGTCAACTCAAGCTTTGGTAGCTCATCTGCCCAAAGGCAGTCCCTTTTTCTGTTTATATAAAGTCACAGAGGCACAGCCCAGCCTTCTTTTTACTTTGCTCCTTGTCTGCTCCAGGCGTTCTACCTTACTCTCAGACCCAAGTCAGACTCCCCCTTTATAATCTATTTCTGAGGCTTAGCCTAAGGGTTGGGGTTTGCCAGGCAATTTTATGGGATTTGCTGCCCCTGTGTGGTCATAAACGGTATGACAACTCCGAAAGCCACCAGCTTTCCAAGAAAGTGAGTGTGGCTTTCTCGCACCCCTCCCACTGTCTTTAAAAGCCAAGCCCTTTGTTGGGCTGGAGAGATGGCTCAGTGGTTAAGAGCACTGACTGCTCTTCCAGAGGTCCTGAGTTCAATTCTCAGCAACCACATGGTGGCTCACAACCATCTGTAATGGGACCCAATGCCATCTTCTCATGTGTCTAAAGACAGCTACAGTGTGCCACTCCTATACGTAAGATAAGTAATTCTTTAAAAAGAAAGCTACCCTAATAAAGTCTCACCAGCGTGACTGAACATGAGCTGAACAAGGACAACTATAGATATGCCAAAGTAGACAGTCAAGGACCACTAAGAAAGACCTACTAAGGAATGCTGAGATCAGGAGAAACAGTCTCCCCTCCAGGGAAGAGAACAGCAATCCATTATCCAATAGCAAAAGGTCAGCCCTGAAAACACACATATACGTAACATTATACGGACTGTATATACCTATACATATATGCATGTAAAAATTAATGAAGAAAGAGACCATACATTTGAAAGTAAGAAGGAGTTATGTGGGAGGGCTTGGATGGAGGAAAAGAGAGAGAAATAATATCATTATATTATCATTTCAAATACAGAAAAAAAATAAAAACAAACAAAGAAGCCTTTACTGCTGCTGTCCAGCTCTGTAAGGTTTCTTGGGGGAATACTGAGGACACCTTTGCTGTCTGATTTCAGTCTCTCCTTCTGAAATTCGTGTTTGCTTCCTACGGGAGAAATAATGTCTATAAGTCATCCGTAATATTTTTCTTTTAGCACTAAGGCTCAAATACTCTACCACTGAGCTATTATGTATACACCCAGACTTCTAGAAGATCGCTTATCGTCTGGGTGCCAGAGGTCTGGCAGCTTCTGTTACGGTTTTGGTTTAGCTGTTTGGTTGTTTTTGATACATGGTCAAACTACATAGCCCAGGCTGACCTTGAACTCAGGACCCTCTGGCCTCAAGAGATTACAGGTACACCAACCATACTGGACAAACATTTCTAGCCTCACGTAAGAAGTAAGGAAACAGCTTGTGTGGTGCACCCTTAATCCTAGCACATAGGAGGAAGAGGCAGGCAAATCTCTGAGTTCTGAGTAGCCTGATCTGTAGAAAGTTTCAGGACAGCCAGAGCTACAGAGTTGGGTGGGGAGGGGGGTAAGAAAACACTTAGAGAAAGCTTAAGTGTTATTGGGCTTGGGTAGGAACCTCAGTCTCCAAGTTTCCAGATCTCTGCTGTTCTGATAACCCACCCCACTGACCTCTACAAGGGAAAAAGTGGGATGCTTCTGTGGGACTTGCAGTACTTCCTCTGAGCCCAAAGACACCTGAAGTAGGCTGTGCGAGCACTCCCCTCCCCTCCCCTCCTCTTCTCATCCCTTCCCCTCCCCTTTTCCTCCCCTCTTCTCCCCCTTCCCTCCACCTGCCTCCTCCCCTTCTACTTCCCCCCTCTCCCCCTTCCCCTCCCCTCTCCCTGCCCTCTCCCCTCCTGTCTTCTCCCCCTTTCCTCCCCTCTCCTCTCCCTCCTTCTCTCCCCTCTCCCTCCTTTCCTCCCCTCTCCCTCCCCTCTCCCTCCCTTCTCTTCCCCTCCCCCTTTCCTCCCCCTCCAGTTCCTCTCCCCTCTCCTCTCCCTCCCTTCCCCCCTTCACTGTCACCCATTCTCTCTTCATAGCCTATCTCCTGAGCTGCCACTTTCCCCGACGTCCAGCTTATGGTGATGTGACTGTCACCAGTCTCCACCCAGGAGGCAGCGCCCGCTTCCACTGCGCCACTGGCTACCAGCTAAAGGGTGCCAGGTTCCTCACCTGTCTCAATGCCACCCAGCCCTTTTGGGATTCCCAAGAACCTGTCTGCATTGGTGAGTGGGTCCCCACAAGGAAGGCTCAATGCCAAACAGAGGAGCAAAGTGTCTGTGTGTGTGTGTGGGGGGGGAGCAGCATTCTCTGATCTCCGTTGCTGTCGGGAACTTTCAATTATTTTCTGTAAGGAAGCCAGAAGATGATCGCGCAACTCAGTGGTACTGAGCCAACCTGCATTTATTACCTGCATCACGGGTCGATTTCAGAGTTGGTTTTCAACGTTGCGTGGGTAACATGAATGCATGAATGTCGAGAGAAAGCAGGACCAATCAGGGATGCACGCCTTGGCAGACTGCTGGCCACAGGTCCCTCAGGCACCTTCTACAGTAGCTCTCCAGGCACTACTACACCGCCATTCCTTAATTGCCTTAATTGAACGCTTAACACTGACCCCTCTGGCCTGGTCCTGCCTTTTCTTCCCAAGAAAGACTGAGCTGCTTGCTAGGCCCAGCAGTGAGGATCTCAGAACTCATAGAAGGTAAGAAGAGGCATGAGTCAAGCCTGGGTTTTGCCCTGAGCTCCACAGTTTCAGGGAAGGGGGAAAGAAGAAGCATAGAGATTCTGGAGAGATGGTTCTGTAGCTAAAAGTACATGCTGCTCTTGAAGAGGACCTGGAATCTATTCCCAACACACCCAAGCGACTGCTGAACTCCAGTTCGGGGATCCAACGCCCCCTTCTGGCTTCCACAAGCATTGCGCTTACATGTATAAGCACACGCTCATATACATGTAACTTCTTAAAAAGAATTATTTATTTTATTTATATGAGTACACTGTTACTGCCTTTAGACACACCAAAAGAGCATCAGATCCCATTACAGATGGTTGTGAGGCACCATGTGGTTGCTGGGAATTGAACTCAGGACCTCTGCAAGAGCAGCCAGTGCTCTTAACCGCTGACCTACATGTAACTTTTTTTTTAAAGATTTATTTATTATCATATGTAAGTACACTGTAGCTGTCTTCAGACACACCAGAAGAGGGCATCAGATCTCATTACAGATGGTTGTGAGCCAACATGTGGTTACTGGAATTTGAACTCAGGACCTTCGAAAGAGCAGTCAGTGCTCTTAACCACTGAGCCATCTCTCCAACTCCTACATGTAATTTTTAAAAGAATAAACTAGAGCATAGGTCACTAATTCTAAAACAGGGAGTGAAAGGTACCAAGGAAGAGTCATAAAGTGGCTGGCGTGGTGGTCACAACGCAATCCCAGCACCTGAAAGGCTAAGGCATGAAGCTGGGTTCTAGGCCAGCCTAAGCTCCATAGCTGGACCTTGCCAAAGAGTGGAGGTTGAAGTGACCTGGGGAGGAAGCAACGGTTCGTTCCCAGTTGGTGTTGAGACAGCTCCCTTGAGGAGGTGCACTGAAGGTTTGATCCTTCCACGCAGAGAGCAACCTAAGCAATGATAGAATGGCAGGAAGGAGAGGGTGTTTAAGGCATCGGGGACAGCCAGGTGGAGTAGACAGTGGGAAGGACCTGCACTGTCAGGCCAAGACACAAGGTGCACGGATGCTGAGGTTTTTGAGGAGGGAGGGGAGGAAGTCAGATCTGTTCCAGCAGTGATGTCTGAAGGCCGGGAGGCCATCCTGGAGAGAGGATTTGATCTGGGGCAGGGACTTTAGGAATGGAGAGGAGGGAAGTTCAGAGACACCGATGAGAGAGGCAGGCTGAGTGGACAGGGACCTGAGTTCCGGTTCCTGGAGATTAAAAGATCCAAGATGGCTACAAACCCAGAAGGCTTGTGGAGGAAGTGTCGGGTTTGTCGCATGACAGACAACTTTTGCTTTTTGTCATTTTGGAAGAGAAGAGACTTTGACTTTTGAGTCTTATTTCCTTTTATATTTTTCCTAGTGCTGGTCACTGAGCTTAGATAGGCATGCTCTCTTGGGGAGGCTGGAAAGTGGCTCAGTGTAGCCAACACTGGCGTGGGGTGGCCTCAGTTTGGCAGGCATATATATGGGCCAGGGAGGTCAGTTCCACACCGAGGGGACCAGGGTTGCATTATCCAGGTAATAATGGGCTTGAACTCCATCTCAAAGGTAATAGAGAGCCACTGGGTGATTCCAAGTCAAAGATGGCATGGGGTTCTATTTGAAGGCCAGCTCCATGCTGAGACCAAATAGAAAGTTAGATTGCTCCTCCATAGAGAATGAGATACAAGACTCATCTGGACCCCAAGATCCAGATTCTACTCTTTTGTCATCTGAAGTCTTTGGGGCAACAGTGTTCTGTGTGGGTGATGGTAGTCTGGCCTCCGAGAGCAGAACTGTGAGCGTCTGAGAACAAGTACTGCCTGGAACCCAGCTCTCTGCTTCAGGTCCCTTCCCGGCCCCACTCCCCTTCTATGAATTCCAGAAACCCTCACTGCTGGGCCCAGACAAGCAGCTCAGCCTTTCTTGGGGCAGAAAAAGCAGGACCAGGCCAGAGGGGTCAGTGTTAAGCGTTCCTTAGCAGGCAATCAAGGAATGGCAGTGTAGTAGTGCCTGGAGAGCTACTATAGAAGGCGCCTGAGGGACCTGTGGCCAGCGATCTGCCAAGATGTCAGACATTCCTGATTGGTCCTGCCTTCTCTTCACATTTATGCATTTGTTTTGGTCATCAAACAATGAGAACCAGCTCTAAGTCTGTCCTGAAAGACAGCCTCTGTCCCAAGGAGATCTTAGTGAAGGGACAGACCCAAACAGATAACTGACTTCCTGTGTTCTGGGGGTTCAAATCCGAGGTCTGTTATCATGTTAGGCAAGCCAGAAGGCTAGTTTTATAGAAGTAGCAAGACAAGGCAACATGTTTGTCATCTCAACTCCAGGAGCTAGCAAGAGGACTGCAAGTTCCAAGCTAGCCTGGGCTAAACAGGAAGGCCATTTCGGAAATGAAAGACCAGGTGTGGTGGCACATACATTTAAATCCAGCACTCAGGTGGCAGAGGCTAGCCTGGTCTATACAGCAAGTTCCACATAATAAGGGCATGTCTCAAAAACAAGAAACAAAACAAAAAAAGAAAAGGAAGGAAGGAAAAAAATAGAAAAAAGACCAAGAAGCCATGTATAAATGGCACACGCCTATAATCTTAGCACTCAAGGGATGGAGGCAGGAGGATTGGAGTTCAGGATGTCATCCACTGAGTTCAAGGTCAGCCTGGGCTCCCTGGGGTTAAAAAAAAAAAGGAGGGAAAGGAAGGAGAAAGAAGTAAGGGAGGAAGGGAGGAAAAGAAAGAGACAAGGAAGAAGAAAAAGAGAGGATGGAATGACATGAAAGTATCAGCTATGTCCAGGAAAGTCAGAGTCTAGATACATAACAGAGTCAGCTTGGTGAAATCAGAGCCTGTCAGTAGAGGGAGAGGAGGCTTGCCAACAGCTACACAGCCAGGCCCTGACAGAACTGCCTATGGTCAAGAGAGCAGCACGTGAAGCGTCTGAGACATGGATGGTCCGCAGGCGGGATTCTAAAGTTTGAGTGGCTTGTTGCTGCCGAGTCAAGACTGCAAGCTTAGCGTTCAGAGCCACCACAGCAAAGATGGTGTACGGGCAAAGTCCCTACATCCATGTAGAGGGCAAGGGGCTGGGACGAGGTTTTGGAGGCTGCTTAGAACAAGGATAGGGACCAAGCGTAAGTCCATTGCCACCCACAGCTGCTTGTGGCGGCGTGATTCGGAATGCCACCACTGGCCGCATTGTCTCTCCTGGCTTCCCGGGGAACTACAGCAACAACCTCACCTGCCACTGGTTGCTAGAGGCTCCTGAGAACCAGCGCCTGCACCTGCACTTTGAAAAGGTCTCCCTGGCAGAAGATGACGACAGGTGAGGAGCTGTCCTGCCTGGATGGGAGAACCTGTGGGGAGGAGATCAACCACATAGCTGCCTCTCTTCTGGCCCAGGCTCATCATTCGCAATGGAAATAACGTGGAGGCCCCGCCAGTGTACGATTCCTATGAGGTGGAATACCTGCCTATTGAGGGCCTGCTCAGCTCCGGCAGACACTTCTTCGTGGAGTTCAGTACTGATAGCAGCGGGGCAGCTGCAGGCATGGCCCTGCGCTATGAGGGTGAGCCTGCTGGAGCCGGGGTGCTAGGTTCTTTCTCCCATACCCTTCCCCTTCCTGACTGCATCCCGTTGCTCCTTCCCTGCCCCTCACCCCTGTCCAAGATCCCCGTCCCGTCCTTTTAGGAGGCCTTTGTCTGGACCATAGATTTCTGGCCCAAGAGAATGAATTCTCCAGGTTTTAAGAGAGTTACACAGGCCTCAACATTTGGAGGGAAAGCTGCTGTAAGAGGTACTCTAGTCCCATACATAGATGCGTGGTTCATTAACTCATCAAACATTACTGAGCACCTTCTGTATGCTAAGTACCAAACTAGCCAACAAGAGGACAATAGTGATTCGACATGGCTTCCTAACCAAAATAGGGTTGGATGCCTGGTTCCCCTGCGTCCTGTTCCAAGCCCGAGATTCACATTTTACCCTGAGAAAGAATAAGTCCCGAGGAGAGAAGTAGAACACCTGTCCTCTGGCCTACTCAGGAGAGGCTGAGCTGGGCTGGGTCCTGTGGTTCACAGCCTTCCAGCAAGGACATTGCTATGAGCCTTTTGTCAAATACGGCAACTTCAGCAGCAGTGCACCGTTCTACCCTGTGGGTACGACTGTGGAGTTCAGCTGTGACCCTGGCTACACCCTGGAGCAGGGCTCAATCATCATCGAATGTGTCGACCTCCACGACCCCCAGTGGAACGAGACGGAGCCAGCCTGCCGAGGTCAGCAGACACCAGTGGGTGGGTCTGCTAGGGCAACAAGCAGGGTAGGCCCTAGTGACCAGCCACAGAACCAGGGCCACCGCTGAGTGGGATTGATATTTCTCCTAGAGGGAGGAGGCTGGGTCCTCCAGCCGTGGGTGGGTCCTCCTGTGGGCGGGTGAAAGCCCTAGGACGCTATATTGGAGAGTATTTGCCTTCCTGGGCTCCCTTCCTTGCAGCCGTGTGCAGCGGGGAGATCACAGACTCTGCAGGCGTGGTGCTCTCTCCAAACTGGCCGGAGCCTTATGGCCGAGGGCAGGACTGCATCTGGGGTGTGCACGTGGAGGAAGACAAGCGCATCATGCTGGACATCCGAGTGTGAGTGCCTCGGGTCAGGCAAGCCGGCTCCTGAGGCTGGGGACACCTCTAGTCCCGCCCATCTCGGCCCCTCCCCCAGCCCCTCCCGCTCGCTCTGATCCTCCTCCTCTACAGGCTGCGCATAGGCTCTGGGGATGTACTGACCTTCTACGATGGGGATGACCTGACAGCCCGGGTCCTGGGCCAATACTCAGGGCCCCGTGGCCACTTCAAGCTCTTTACCTCCATGGCTGATGTCACCATCCAGTTCCAGTCAGATCCTGGGACCTCGGCGATGGGCTACCAGCAAGGATTTGTCATCCACTTCTTTGGTGAGCTTGTGCTTTCTGACTCGGATTGTAGACCCCAAATCATGAACTAGTCAAACAGTGCAGGGCAACAGAGAGTCCGGATGCCCCGTCAGACACGGAGAACCTGAGAAGATGCCATGTATCTCCAGGAGCCTTTGGTTAGAGCAAGAAAGCTCTAGGGAGGCAGCGAGAAGGACTTCCTAAAAAAAAAAAAAAAAGCCAGGGAACTACAGAAAAGTGTCGGTGCCTTCCTTTCTGCCGGTCTTGAACCAGAAATGATTTCTCTCATCCTGAGGCCTGAGGAACTGCCCAAGTGCTTCTGAGGGTAGAGCCAAAGCCAAGATGACAATCCTGGGACCTTGGGGATGGGTGGGGGTGGGGGTTGAGAGTGAAGACTCGGGGGAAGAGCAAGGGTGTGGGGCTTGAGAAGAGAGGATAAGTCCCTAAGCCTCTCCAGGTCAGTCTAGGTCCAAGATAATCTACCAAAGGAACTTCATTAGGGTTGGCACTAGCAGTCACTTTGGTGCTGGCCAAGGGGCTGCATCTCCCTGCTTCTGTGTCTCCAGAGGTGCCCCGCAATGACACATGTCCAGAGCTACCCGAGATCCCCAACGGCTGGAAGAACCCATCACAGCCTGAGCTGGTGCATGGCACGGTGGTCACCTATCAGTGCTACCCTGGTTACCAGGTGGTGGGATCCAGTATTCTCATGTGCCAGTGGGACCTAAGCTGGAGTGAGGACCTGCCTTCATGCCAGAGAGGTAAGTGTACTTGTCTGTCCCCCCCCCAGTCCCTCCCAGCCCGCCTCCTGGGTACCGAGAGAAAAATCTAGCACTGGTCCTGTTTCTGGTAGCATCCTTGATCTTCTAACTTGTCCCTCAGTTTCCTTATCTGTGAAATGGGATGATCCATTGTCACAGGACTTCCAGAGAAGTACTGCAAGCATCTCCTGGTTGGCTGGTGACCAGGAATTAATGGCTTTTTTGACCTTAATGAAAGGAAAAAAATACATCAGCCAAAGGGTAGACACAGTCAGGCATGGCGGGTCACATGCCTGTCATCTCAGCATTCAGGAGCTGAGGCTAGAGGATCAGGCGTTTGAAGATTGTCTGAGGTATAATGTGAGACATTTATCTCCAAAGGGGGGAGGGAGGACATGGCTGAATGGCTAAGAGTACTTATTGCTCTTGTGGAAGACTTTGGCTTGGTTCCTAGTACCCACATCAAGCAGTTCACAGACTCCGGTAGCCAATTTCAACACCCTCTTCTAGCCTTAATGAGTATCTAAATGTATGCAGTACATATAAACCACACACACACACACACACTTCCCCCCCCTTTTTATTGAACATATTCCTCATTTACATTTCAAATGTTATATCCCCTCCTGGGTCCCCCCTCCCCCAAAACCCCCAACCCATTCTCCCAGCCCCTGCCTCCAAGAATATGCTCCTCCACCCGACCCACTCCCACAACTCCCCCTCAATTCACACACACTTTTTTAAAAAGTGAAGAAAGCAAAAAGCCCGAGGACGTAGCTCCATGGTAGAGCACTACCTAGCATGCATGACACCCTGAGTCCCAGCACTGCAGAACAGAGAATCAGAGTAGAACCCTACAGTCTGGTCTTAGCTGGCCTGTAACACTCATAAAGCCAGGGTGAACAGACCTTTGTCCCCACCCCTTCTCTCTCTGCCTCTCCCCCACCCACCCCTCTCTCTCTCTGCCTCTCCCCCACCCGCCCCTCACTCTCTGCCTCTGATAGTGTTTCTAGCCTGAAGCACCTGAAGCTGAAGATTACCTTGAATTTCTGATCCTCCTGCCTTCACTTTCTTAGTGGGATTGCACCCACCTTCTGGAGTGCTGGGATATCAGCATGCACCACCAGGCTGGGTTTATGCAGTGCTGTCCATCAAATCCAGGGGTTCCTGCATCCTTCGGAAGCACTCCTAACAACTGAGCTGTAGCCCCAGACACTGATCCTGCCCTGCTTCCCCTCTCCATCTGTAGTGACATCCTGCCATGACCCAGGGGATGTGGAGCACAGCCGACGCCTCGTATCCAGCCCCAAGTTTCCCGTGGGAGCAACTGTGCAGTATATCTGTGACCAGGGTTTTGTGCTGACGGGCAGTGCTCTCCTCACCTGCCATGATCGGCAAGCTGGCAGTCCCAAGTGGAGTGACAGGGCCCCCAAGTGTCTCTGTGAGTGTACAATGGGTAGGAAGGGGAGCCTCTAGTAGTAGAGAAATCTGACACCTTCCCTGACCCTGCCTGCCTTGCAGTGGAACAGTTCAAGCCCTGCCACGGCCTCGGTGCCCCTGAGAATGGTGCCCGCAGCCCTGAGAAGCGGCTCCACCCAGCAGGGGCCACCATCCACTTCTCCTGTGCCCCTGGCTATGTGCTGAAGGGCCAGGCCAGCATCAAATGTGTGCCGGGACACCCCTCACATTGGAGTGACCCCCCGCCCACCTGTAGGGCTGGTAAGTGCTACCACTCACTCCCTTAAACATGTCCCCCCCCCCGCGCTGCCACCACCACAGTCTGGACCATAGAACTATTCTAGTGAAGCAATTCTATGTTGAGAATTAGAAGCACTTGCCCATGCCCCTTCCTGTTCCCCGTCTTTGCTAGTCTCTGATCTAACATCACCAAGACAATGCAGGAGTAGGTAGGCTCTCCCTGGTCAAATCCTTCCCTGATCAGTCCAATTCTATGCTCCTTGCATTGATGGTTTGGTCCATCAGGCTCACCCACTACCCTTGGCCCTCCCCTCTTGTTCCAGCTTCTCTGGATGGGTTCTACAACGGCCGTAGTCTGGATGGTGAGTCCCCATGCTTGAGAGCCGGATATATGGTCCCCCCAGCACCTGATTCTTGCAGCTCCCAGGCCATGGGCTCCCATGAATGAAAGACAGAGAAAGCATAGTTTGGGTCTATCAGGGCATTAAGCTTCCTGCCGACCATAGGCAGCTAATGGGAGCTGGTCTCTGAATGTCTTTGAGAAGGGAGGGGACGTAGACTCCAAGTAATGGGGACATCAACTCTAATCCCACCCACCCTTTGCTTTCAGTTGCCAAGGCCCCTGCAACCTCCAGTGCTCCGGATGCTGCCCACATAGCAGCTGCCATCTTCCTACCATTGGTGGCCATGGTGTTGCTGGTGGGAGGAGTGTACTTCTATTTCTCCAGGTGAGTCTGGCTTTTCTTCCTGGTCTGCATACCTAACTCACCCCGGCCTGGACTCCTGACTTGCAGGCTCTTTTGTCCCCACAGACTCCAAGGGAAAAGTCCCCTGCAACTCCCCCGAGCTCATCCTCGCCCCTATAACCGCATCACGGTAGAGTCAGCATTTGACAATCCAACTTATGAGACTGGAGTAAGTATCCATGGTGGCCTAGATATCTCTTCAAGGCTGGTTCTTTGATCCCTGGGTTGGGTATGCCTGCCTGAGGGTCCTACCAAACCCTCCTACTTTCCCCTTTGCCTAAAGAAGGTGCATTATTCAGGCTCCACAAATCTACAAGTTTCCAACTCCCCGCAGTCTCTTTCCTTTGCAGGAGACGAGAGAATATGAAGTTTCCATCTAGGTGGGCGCAGCCTGGGGATGCACATGCTGTCCCTCACCTCCTGTACATACCGCCTGGGAAGAGACACCACCAACCCCTTCCCTGCCTGCAACGCCCACAGTGACCTATTTTCTTGGCACCACTGCCCGCTTCGGGCCCTTCTTTGGATTCGGGGGGCGCCTGCCTCGGGTAGAACATAGCTGGAACACATTACCAGCAGCCAACATTCTCCTGCTTCTCTTTTGCCCTGGACCTCCACCCTAGAAGTTGCAGGCAGAGCAGGGGCATTTGTTACACATAGCCCTGGCACACAAGGACTCCAGAAGAGCTGACTTGACAGCAGAGTGCCCCTCACAGGGCCAACTACCAGAGGCCAAAATTGTTCTCAACTGTGACCTCTTGGTAGTCCTGGCATGCCAACACCAGCCCCTCAGGGAGGTTTCTAGTTCCTCTCTAATGGCTCAGAATTGGACAGCTAAGCCTTCTGCCCTTTCCTGGGGAGGGGATGATTTAGGGAATCCTAAAATGTTCAGGGACTCTATCCAAGCTCAGGCTGGGCCTCACTGGATACTCGTGCTCCACACCAAAGCAGGCCACCCTACAGCTCCCTGGCATTCCTCTACCCTGAGGAGGGAGAGCCCCTCCTTAAAGTGTATCTGGCTGTTCAAATGTCCCCTTTCCCACCAGTCCCTCCTCTAAGCCACTTACCATGTCCCCCCTTCCTGTCACTGTGTTGTGGCATGCCAGGAGAGGGCTGGTACATTCTGGAGAGGAGCAGATATCCAAGGACCCAGGAACGTGGCACAGAACAGAAGTCAAAAACCCCCAGGAGGAAACTCAGTCTGGATCAAAGGCCACTTTGTACATATGATGTATTATATGGGGTCTGGGCTCCAGCCAGAGAACAATCTTTTATTTCTGTTGTTTCCTTATTAAAATGGTGTTTTGGAAAAAAAAATCAAGCAGTGTGAATGGTGATTTCTTGGAGGGAAAGGAGGTGGTAGATGAATGTGATGTGGACCTTGGCACGCCAAGACCTACTGGACACACCAATCAATCATGCCTAGATTTTATGACAGAAAAAATGTTATATGTGGTTGAATGGGTAGCACTGCCCACAAAGACGTTAGTGCTACAGACGGCAGGTGAAATGAGAGGCCCCAGAGGCTAACACCATAGGGATGTGGGAGCTCAGTAACTGGAGTGCTCATCAATGTCTCACTTCCTCCTCTGCCAGGGCTAGAGCCATACGCGGGCCCAGTCCCAAACCCGTTACTACCACTGGTTGCTGACAAAGCCCGAGGTTGGATGCACAGTCCCATCTACTATTTCCTGTTAACTGAAGTTCGAGGGATTGGAATCAGAACCATAGACTGAACCCTTATACATAAGGCCTAGCTTGCCTTGGCCTCAGAAAACATGGAGATTGTGAGCAGGAGGGATGGGCAGTTCAGAGGCCCCTGAGACAGGAGAGAGCCCCGCCCATGGGCTCTTTAAAGTGACTGCTGAAAACAAACACACAAGCGACATAATAAAGATTGAGCAGGTTGTACTTATGTATTTAGAAATGTGTATATACATATATATATATTCACATATGTATGTGACAATTTTAAAAGATGTCATTAACTTGAAAAGGAACAGGAAAGAATATATAGGGGAGTTGGAAGGAGAAAAAGGAAGGGAAATTATGTTATAATCTTAAAAAATAATTTAAAAAAGCTGGGTGGTGGTGGCGCATGCCCTTAATTCCAGCACTCGGGAGGCAGAGGTAGACAGATTTCTGAGTCTGAGGACAGCCAGGGCTACACAGAGAAACCATATCTCAAAAAAGCCATAAAATAATAATGAAGGAAAAAATTTTAAAGTCATGACTGGCCAGGATACACTTAAATTTTGACCCTTCCCTATGCCCCCTAAAGCCTTCTGAGATGAAAGTATCTTCCCAGGTAGCAGGCAACAGAAAATTATGGCACTCAGAAGCCGTAAGATAAAAATCTCTGAAAAGAAGACTATCATCCACTAGCATCTTCTCCTTCTACATTCTTCAGCGGGAAGATGTGGACCAGAAATTCCTCCTAGCCGCTACCACAAGTCAAGGGGTTCCAGTGCATTCATAGTGCAGTGCCTAGATGGACCACAAGAGGTCGCTTCCAAAGGAATTTCCTTCCCACCAGCTCTTTCTTGAAGTCCCCTTTAATACCCGGAGCTGGAGCTCTCCAAGGTGGCACCAAATCCTGCCCCGACAGGGCTGACCTCATCCTCAGGCTCCAAAACAAAAATGTGTGGAGTGATTTGTTTCTTTGGAACCTGTCAACAGAGCCAACTCTCATTTTCCTCACTAGCCCACTGCCCGCTCCTGTTTTCAGCTGCAACGGATGTGTTGATCAAAGCAAAGCTTTGCTCACTGGGCGTGTGCCAGTGGTTTACTTCTCTGTCCAGTAATACCTCCAGGCTGACATAGCAGCACAGCTGTGCTCTGGTAGTAGGAAGGAAGCCAATGAAAGAGGGCATATGAGGTTCCAACTTCTGAGGTTATGTAGCATGAAGGAGGCATAAAGCTTCTTCCCTTCCAGGAGCCTAGCTCAGCTCTCTCCTTTGAGAGTCGTATCACAGTCCTTTTCCTGTAGCTGCTAGTCTATTGTTGACCATAGCGACGGAAGAGCAGTCAATTTGCACTGCATTCTCCACTTCCCCATGACATTATTCTTTCTAGACACCAACATAGGGCCACCAGAGAAATACAAAGTCACACACACAGAGACACAGAGAGAGAGAAACAGAGACAGACAGAGACAGACACAGACACACATATACAGAGAGCACTAAAACTTCACAGAGTGATAAAACTTGACACTAATATTTATGTCCCCTTCGATTTACAGTCCTGACTGTCCTAAAAGGAGGAGCAACAGTTTCTCAGAGACAGTAAACATGGTGTAGGGGACAAAGTCTGACCTGTGAATCAAGACATGTTTCCTTTTTAGGTTTGCTATAAACTCAATATGCAGCCTAAGCAAACCGCAGCTCCACTCTGTGTATCTGGAAATTAAGGGTTTAAATCAAATAGTCTCTAAGTCCCTCCCAGTTTTAAGGAGCTGAGAATAATGCGTGCAGTAACATAAAAATGAGTTTAGGAGATGACAGACGTAGTAGCACACGTTGATCCCAGAAATGGGACCGGAGGCAGAGGCAGTCGGATTTCCGTGAGTTCATGACCAAACTAGTCTACATAGCAAATTCTAGGCCAGCTAGGGCTGCAGAATAAAACTGTCTTAATAGAATTAACGAACAAAAGAAAGGGCAGGACATAGTCTCATGCCACCAATATTAACTAATGCGTAGTGGGATTCATTCATTTGCAGTTAGGCAGAGTATCTGTCCATATTGGAAAGTAATAACAAGGGGATAACAGCGCACACCCAAAGAGAAGCACGTCTCTAGGCTCAGAATGCAAGGTGAGGGGCTCAAACTACAAATCCCAGTGTGCAATACGGTAGCTCTCAAAAGTATCCTTTCCCGGAAGGCTTTTCCCCCCAGTCTATCCTACGGTAGAGTACGGCGCCTAAACGCTGAACTACAACTCCCACAATCCATCAGATATCTCGCGATTCTAATTACCAGAGTGCAACGCGTTCCCGTTCACCCTTTGAACACCGCGCGTTGCAAGATGGGGATTGAAGTAAGCTGTAGGCAGGTAGCTGGGCGTTGTCAGGATTACGGACTGTTTGGGCTTTTGACTTCCTCTTTAAGAGTAGTTCTGGGGACGGTGGTCAAGAGAGAGTAGTAACAGACAGCTTGAATTATCCTTGGTTCCATCGCGACCCAAGGCAGCAATGCTTGTGCTAAAGTTAGGTGCCGATAGTGGAAATTAAGTGGAAACAGGAGCCACCCAATCTGCCACCAAAAGCGTCTTTTTTTTTTGTCGCAATGTTTTTTTTTTCCTCTTTACCAATATGGCGGCCTAGTCCAGACACACCTGACACAGGAGCCAAACAGTCCACTACACCATCCATATGGGTAATGCTGAGGTCGAAAGCCTACCAGGTCCATACAACATCACATGCTCCTCCTTGGTCGTGACTGAGGACTCCAAGGGCATGGTAGCCCAAATCTCATTACCAAAATGGCGAAAGGGGAAGCTTTGTTTTTTTTTTTTTTTTTTTTTTTTTTTTTTTTGTGCAGGCCGCCAGGTACAATACGCCTGCGCGTGAGGCGGGTGTGTTAAGGGACGGGAGGGTGGTAACCCAACACGCCTGCGCGGGACCAGAGACCGTGATCTGCACACAAACACCAATGGGTGAAGCGTCTTCAAGTTCCTGCGGCTGCGCCATGACCCCTACGCTCTTTCCCAGGCGCCTAAGCGAGGCCTCAGGTTCCGCCCTTTAATCGCAGTACGCTGGCGCACAGCAGAAAGGCGGTGCTTCTAGACTCCAGGCGAATGCCAGCGCGGCTGCGCGCTGGGGGGTACCCCATCACCGCGGCTGCGCGGGAGCCAGGCCGCCGGCTGTCACTGCGGTTGCGCGCGGCAAGCGGCGATCCCGGGGCGCCTGCGCGGGTGGCTTTGCGGGCGCTCGCGGTAAGTTTGCGCCAAGTGCGCGGCAGCCGGGACGCAGACGGCAGCGGCGGCGAGAGGCGGAGCCCGGGGACCACCCCCCCATCATCCTCCCCAGAGTCACCTCACGAACCACAACCTCACCTAACCTCTCACCCCCCCCTCCGGTCCCCCAACCCCGGGATGGCAGCGCCTGCTAGCCTTCCCGACCGGACCAGCGGTCGCCAGCGCCAGCTTTAGCCTGTGGGCCTAGGCCCCGCTGAGGCCTGACCCCCGGAGCCGGGATCCACTGTGCAGCCAGCCGCCGGGCCGGGGCTGAGGGGTTGCTCCCCTCTCACGGCCCGTGGGGAGGACGCTGCCGTCCCAGGGACTGGGGGCCGGGGGGTGGGGGGGAGCCAGGGCGAGGAAATCGGAACCTGTGTTGGGAAGAGAGAAGGGGTCCGGGGGTCAGAAGTGTCCCCTTCCCCTTCTCCCCCCTCCCCCCGGGGCTGGGGGGGGCCGGAGCAGAGAGCGCCCAGCCCGGGAGGTGGATGAATGTGGGAGAAAATGGAGACCAAGACGATCGTGTACGACTTGGACACGTCGGGGGGGCTGATGGAGGTAAGAGTGGCCCTCATCCTTTTCCCTCAGTGCCAGGAGGGAACCTCCGCCCCACAAAGCCGGCCCTAAGCTCGAAGCGCCAGAGGGCCGGGAGAAGGGGGGGGGTTCTTCCTCACCCAGTCTCTTCCTCCCCTCTTTGCAATTTGGGGGGGACTGAGCTCAGCTTCCGAGGACGTTTGCAGCAGTTTCACCTACCCACCGCCCTCGATTCGCTCTCTGAGGCTTCAGCCCACTCCATTTCATTGCACCGGCAGGCCTCCCCACCCCCTTCTTGTCGGCCCCTTTGTGCTTCCCCCTGCACGTCCGGGTACCAAGCTTCGGGCCTCTCCCGAGCCGGGCTTTGGAGTCCCCCACTGTCCATACAAGGAAGTGGCAAGAAGAGAACCGCGCACCCTCTCCCCATCCCCCTACCCTGATCCTCCCCATTTAGAAGGAGCTTTTCTTGTTGTGCTGCAGGAACGCAGTTAGGGTGGGCTCCTCTTTATTCCGGGGACCAAAAGGTTCTGGAAGCAGCCTGGATGGGAGGAAGAAGGACAAAAGGGGGAAGAGGGGTGGGTGACGGAGAAGCGGCGCCGGTGGGACTGCGGGCTGCCCGGGAGCTCCGAATGTGCACACACGCCGTCTGTATGTGTGTGCAGCAAATCCAAGCTCTGCTGGCTCCCCCCAAGACGGACGAGGCAGAAAAGCGGTGTCGGAAGCCGGAGAAGGAGTCCCGGAGAAGCGGCAGGGCCACCAACCACGACAGCTGCGATAGCTGCAAGGAAGGTGGGGATCTCTTGTGCTGCGATCACTGCCCTGCCGCCTTCCACCTCCAGTGCTGGTAAGGGCTGGGGACCCCTTTGGAGCCCCTTGGCAGACCCTACTCAGCACATTCCTTCACCAGGTCTGTGGAAATAACGGGAGCTTGCAGCCGCTAACCGTTAGCAACTCTGTAGTCTCTGAGGCGAGCGCCTCTGCGCCCCTGGTATTTGCCGGGATCGGGCCAATTTGTGGGAAGGAGCAGCAGCGTGTCTTGACCCCGGGATGGGGGTTGGGAGGAGTGAGGTGAGCCCCATCTGAGATTGGTTGTAGATTGGGAGCCGGGACTGAGCGGCCGAGTGCGGCCGGCGGCGGCGGCGGTGGGGGAGGAAGGGGAGGAGCTCCAGATCCAGTGCCGCTTGGCGGCGGCGCGCGCCCGCCGCCCTCAGGGCTCCTGCTTGGCTAGGCTCTCCTTGGGCTTAGTGCGCCGAGCCCTCGGCCATCCAGTTCACCCTGGTCCTGACCTCAGGAGAGCCGGTGCTTGCGACGGTGCAGGAAATCATGAATGGAGTCTCTCGAGTCCACTTCTCTGCCTCTGTGTTTACAATATGGCGACCTGCCTTTAAATTATATTTTTATTCTCAGCGCCATTTTGGCTGCATATATGATTTGCAAACGTCTTCGGGAGAACGGTGGAGGTGGCCCATGAGCCCTTTCTGCAGAAGGTCCTTGAGGACCAGGGCTAGGCTCTGGCAGGCTTGATCCCTTTCTCTGCAGCTTGCCCCCTGTTGCCACTCCGGTGCGGCCTCCCCCCCCCCCCTTTCCCTCCTCCCTACTCTGCTGCTGCCTCTTAGGAAATCGGGCCGGGTTAGACAATTAAAATTGCCCTTGGGCGCCTATTTCTCGTCTCTGCTCTGGTTCAGCGAGCCCTTCGCCTCAAAATTCTTTGCTGCTGGGGCAGGATTGTGTTTGGTAGCTCCGGAAAGGCTGTTTTAAGGAGCTGAGAACTGGTGGGGGGCTGGGTTGAGATCACCCGCTGCGCTGCTTGATCCTTCTCAGCGCTCAGCCCAGAGCACTCCAGCAAGAGTTTAAACTATCTTATGCCAGGAGACCACCTTTCCGCTCTGCACACAAATCCCCACATCGCTACTTCGAATCCAGATAGCCTCTTGTTCTGTTTAGCAACAGTTGACCTGAGGCTAGTGCTTGGGAGAAGAGAGCTCCTGGGCTTGGGGTAGGGGGTTGTTTGTTCCCATTTTGATTGGGAAGGAGGGGGTCCTGTTCTTTGTTTTGTGCCGCCCTTTTGGCTCCTTGTTTTTAAAAAGGTGTAAAAGAGCTCTTGCCACAGTTCCATCCACATTCCAAAAGCTCCTGGTTTGTGTGGAATAGTGCCTGCTGTATTTGTACTAATTGCAGGTTTTATTAGACAGATGACTGATACTGGGTAAATTAGGACTGTGGTCAGAAGTTATGTGGGACATTACCATTACTAACTCCAAGACACTTTTGCTTATTAGGGCACCCCACCTTGGCTTGTAATGTTCCAAGGACAAAAATTACTCTCCTGGAGGAAGCTTTGCTACTGCCTTTAATTTCTTTGGCTGCAGTGAGTGGGACTACAGTGAGAGCCGGTGGGTTTGTTGTTAGCCTAACTTCCTCTAACGTGTAATCCACCCTCTGGTCCAGTTTCCTTTGCTGTTCTTTTCTATTGGGATGTGGGAGGGTTAAGATGGCCTCACTTTGTAGCCCAGCTTGCTCTTGAGCTCATAGTCATCCTCCCGCCTCAGCCTCCAAAGTGTGCATCAATGTACCTGTCTCTCCCTCCCTGTTCTTGAGCACAGGAGAGATTTGTACTTGAGTCTGTGTTGCTTACTTTTTTGTCTTACTTATTTGATATATTACTAGGACTTTTAAATTTCTTCTCTTTCTCTTTTTCCTTTTTTTATAATTTTTGAGACAGTCTTGCTGTGAAGCCCTGTTTGACTTAACATTGTATTTGTTGTAAAGCCCAGGTTGACTTCCAACCATCTCATTATTTAATAATGTTAAAATTGTTTATTAAAAGTCTGAAGCGTCTTAAGAGCATTTTCTACACAATCATGAGGAACAGAGTTTGGATTTCAGTACCCACACAGCAACCTGGGGTGTCCGGCATATCCCATCAACTCCAGCTTGGGTAGGGGGCAGAGGCAGGGTCATTGGCATTTAATTACTTCTAACCTTGCTGAAAAAACCCCTAGGTTATGAAGTAACCCTGCCTCTGCAGAGAGTAACCCAATGCCTTCTCACCTTCCCAAGCTCAGGACACATGTAGACACATACTTTATTTTTAGTTTTAGTTTTTAAAGAACTTTTGTTTATCTGGGGAGGTACCATGGAGCATATGTGGAAGTCAGAACAAGAGTTGACTCTCTCCGCTAGTGTGGCTCCTAGGGACTGGACTCAGGATGTCAGGTGTCCTGTGTGACAGCAAGTACCTTCACCTCCCGAGCCATCTTACTCCTAAAATAAATAAACCTTTATATTAAAAAACAACCAAAAAACCAAATTGAGGCATGAAGAGTGTGCTTATCTTTTTGCCTAAGGTTGGGCTTTAAATTCTAAAGCTGAACTCGAGTCTTCTGAGAGAGTGTAGAGCTTGTCAAGGTGTTTTTGGTTCTGTTTTGTTTTGATGGGTACACTGTCGCTTTCTGCAGACACACCAGAGGAGGGCATCAGATCTCACTACAGATGGTTGTGAGCCACCGTGTGGTTGCTGGGAATTGAACTCAGGACCTCTGTAAGAGTAGCAGTGCTCTTAACCTCTGAGCCATCTCTCCAGTCCTGAGTTTGTCAAGTTTTAACTATGGTTTTTGCTTTAGCTGGAAGGAGAGTAAGGGAGGGGTCTCCAATTATTGTCAAGACTCAGGCTTGCTCACGCTGTGTGTTGACTATTTTCTCCTTTTTCGAGACCATGAATGGGTAATGAGAGATTGGAGAACAGTAATAACTGAGAGGATTTGTTTTACTTCGTCAGTTCTCCTTGAAGGTGTCAGTACTGAGTGTACCATAGGCTTGTCTGAGTTAGTCTCTAAGTCACAAAACATTCAATGTCTTAGTGAAAAGGCAGGAAGCCATCTTTTAGATGAGAATCCCCTAGGTGCTTTCATTTTATAAGTAAGGATTTTCCCCCCCACACACACACACACTTTTGTGTTTTTAAGCCATAGTCTCTTCAATCAAATTGAAATTCTAATTCAGCCAGAATTGTGAGGTTAAGCAGTTAATATGTGAGATTTTGGTTCCTGGGTGTGTCTTCAATAGTTTTCCTGTTACTGCTTCCTTGTATGGGGAAGGTTAGATGCAGCTGTGTTTCCTCCTGCTTCCCTTTAGAACGTGCTGAGACTACATTACTTAGATAACCGTAGTAATGATAGTGTCCCTTATGTACAGAGTGTATAAGAATGAATGAAAGTTCTATGAGGTGATTGGGTACAGATTTGCCTACCTGTAGTCCCAGCCTTCTAGAGGGTGTGACTTGAAGAGTGAAAATTCCAAGCCTGCCTAGTCTGTGTGGAAAAAAAAAGAAAACCAAGCAAACAAAAGGTCCTTTGGATTTTTGCCAGTCTGCTTTATGGTAATCAGTATATATTAAAATGTCCCAGAAATGGTTCTTTTGATGGGATGGTACTGGAAATTGAACCTAGTTAGGACCTGATTAATCTCCTGCCTCAGTTTTCCAAGTAGCCAAGATTATAAGCCTGAAATACCAAGCCTAGACAGGAGTGATTACTAGGCAAACCTTATCTCCTGGGCTTAAGACACACTAAACCAACCATTCAGTACTCTACTAGAGGAAAGAACTGGTCACACCTTGCTTTTGTCCTCCCTTTCTCTCAAGGATCAGTGCACTGTGGAAAATCATTCTGGTTAGGATCTTTCTGGGTTTTCTTTCGATTATGATTCCCTGCATTAGGAAATGAGTTGTGCTGTGCTTGGCATTATAACCTCAGAGTGATAGCAAGAGTTACTAAACCTGACCCTGGAGAACTGGAAGGTTTTCAAGTGTTTCCTGTTGGCCCTGACCCTGTCATCACAGTGGTGTCTAAGGTGAACCTTCTGAAAGTTTTCTCTACATAGGCTGATCTCTAGAAATCTGTTAAAAACCAGTAGGCTAACTGGGCTGGAGAGGTGGTTCAGGAGATGTGAGTACTGGCTGCTTTTCCAGAGGACTGGAGTTCAATTCCCAGCAACCACAGGGTGGCTCACAACCATCTGAAACTAGTTCCAGAGGATCGGATGCCCTCTTCTGGCCTCTGGGCAGCAGGAACACAAGTGGCACATGTAGGCAAAACACACATGAAATACATTTTTACTTTGTTTCACTTTTTTGAGACAGGGTTTCTCTATGCAAGCTTGGCTGTCCTAGAACCCACGTGTAGATCACAGTGGCCTCAAACTCAGAGATGTGCCTGCCTCTGCCTCCTGAGTGTGGGATTAAAGGTTGCACCACCACTGCCTGGCTTAATTTTTAATTAAAAAAAATGTAGGCTAACTGTTGATCTCTAGTTGTTGGTGATCCATCCTTGTGTTTGAGTTGGGAAGGAGTGTTGTTCCTGATGGAGTGACGACCACAGAGCAGCAGTAGTGAGGGGCCTGCAGAGTGGCTGGTTTCTTCTCAAAACTTTTCATGGAATTTTGCTCCAGACAGACAGACCAAAATGGTCTGATTGAGAAGTGCATCCACCTTGGCAGATCTCAGCATGGTCCCTTCCTGTCAGACAGATTTCTGTAGCATTTGCCTCCGCGTGTTATATTTGGAATTGTTGGCCGGCTTTCCTCTCTCTGGTGTTGGCAGCAAGATCTAAAATGAGGTTTTCGAAGAATAAGAGTGAAAAGGTCTCTCTGTGCGCAGGCAAAACTGAGCTCCGCTTGGAGTTTTGTGTGTTTAATTTCCAGTGAGTCATAACAAAGGTTTCACACACAGAACATCATCTAGAAGTTTGCCATCTTGAAAAAATCTTGCTCTAAGCTTAAAGAATTTTCTGATTTTGTTGTGTTTGCCTTATTGGACTAATAGCCAACCAGTGAATTAAAATACATGGAGGGTTTTTGGTTGGTTAGTCGATTGGTTTGTTCTGGTTTGTTTTTTATCTCATGAATTTGTTTTTGACATCCTGAGTACTTGAAGAATTGCAGGTGACAATGATTCCTTATCTTCAGTCTCCTGGGAACTAAGACTGTTACACAATAAAGAAGCCTAAGTTGGTTTTATAGCATTTTGTTTACTTACTTATTGTAATGAATTAGAATCTACTGTTTATAGCCATCCACTTAAAAATGGAGAGTCCAACTTTAGCTCAGCTTCTTCATAATGCATGCTTTCTGACTTAATGTGGGGCTTGGCTGTAAAGTCTTAGGTGAGTGGTTAGTACAAAGATAAAGGATGCTTTTTTTTTTAAGATTTATTTATTATTATATGTAAACACACTGTAGTTGTCTTTAGACACACCATAAGAGGGCATCAGATCTTATTACAGATGGTTTTGAGCCACCATGTGGTTGCTGGGATTTGAACTCAGGACCTTCAGAAGAGCAGTCAGTGCTCTTACCCGCTGAGCCATCTCATCAGCCCAGGATGCTCATTATTTAAAAATACTAGAATAGGGCAAGGAGGAGGGGAGATGAGGTGTCTTGGCAGTTAAAACTCTTGCTGTGTTAGCAAGAAGACTAAGTTCTGACACCCCCCCCCCAACCCCACATAAATGGCAGGTGGTTGTGGCAGGCCACCTGTAATTCCAGTCTAGGAAGGTCAGATGCAAGATCCTTAGAGCAAGCTGGCTTGACTGAAGACCCTGCCCCAAAGAAAAAGGTGGAGGAATCAAGGAAGATTCCTAACATCAAACTCCAGTTTCCACATGCACACTCATCTGCACACACACAATTCAAATAAGGCAGAGACAGGAGACTCATCACAAGTTTAAGGCAAGACTAGTCTTACATAGTGAGACCCTGTCCCAAAATGGGGTTTGGGAGATAAAGATTAAGAACACTAGGGTTGGAGAGATGGCTCAGAGGTTAGAGCACTGACTGCTCTTAAGAAGTCCTGAGTTCAATTCCCAGCAACCACATTGTGGCTCACAACCATCTCTAATGAGATCTGATGAACTCTTGTGGTGTGTTTGAAGACAGCGACAGTGTACTCATATAAATAAAATAATTCTTTAAAAAGAAAAAAAAAAACACTAGTGTTCAAGAGACAACAGCATGTAACCCCAGCCCCAAGGGCTACAGTACCCTTTTCTGTGCATTAAGCATGCACATGGTACTCAAACAAGGGCTGACTAACCCCAAACACAGTAAATATTTTTTTAATTAAAAACAAATCAGGTGTACTTTTTAAAATAATAATTTTGGTATATTTGTGGCCTAGATGGTTTGAGTTTAAAAGGAAATGGCAGATATATTAAAAGTAGTACAGGAGGTAAGTTCTCTGTGATGTGACAGGCTGTGTTGTCCTCCAGTGCTGGGATCAATCCTAGGGTCTTTCCCCTAGTCAAGTACTTTATCCTAGCCCAGGTGCTTGGTTTTGTTTGTTTTGTTTTTGAGACCAGGCTACTCTATATAGGCAATGCTGGCCAATAATTCAAGATTCTTTTGCCTTAATACTGACATTACTTTAGATTATGGACCATTCCTGGCTAGATGGGAGGTTTTGTGCAAATTAGTGGCTCTGTTGCAGTTTTTGTTCTTTTAATTTCTGAAATTACCATACTTAATGAAAGGTGGGCCTCAGTTATGACCTCACCCATCCGTCCCTATTGTTCCTGAAGGGTCTCACAGTACATTACAGCTGTGCTGCACCAACACAGAGGGCAGCTTCTGACTTTGTAAATGACTTCTGTATTTTTTTCTTCCAACATAAGTATACAAAAAACTGTATTTAGAGCTACCTTAATTTAAGTCCAGAGATAAGATTCTTATTACGTGGTGTAAATTCTTAGGTGTACCTCCAGTAGTGTTGGTTTGGGTTTTTATTTTAAGACTTTAAAAGAGAATGCCTGATGACGTGTTTAGTTAGCACAGAAAGGAGAGTCAGATAGTCAGCACTGATAAACGCTGCTGGTCTTGGACACCTAAAACTCCCGCACTAGAAGGGTGAAAGTGGTGGGATAACCAGTCTTAAGACCAGCCTGGGCGCCAAAGCCGTGGAAAGGATGGGTGAGAGGTAGGTACTCCGCTGCTATGTATTGAATGAGCATCACTTTGAGTGAAGTATAAGTGATGTAAAATTACTCTGAGGGGTCAGCGTTCATCAGCACCACAGCATTTGTTCTGTACTGGTACTGGTACTGTATATTACCAGTTTTGCTTACATATATGTCAGCTGCTGGGTGTCTGGGTTGTTTTTCCTTTTTGCTTTTATAAAGAATGAGGCTGACAGTGTTCAGGCACAAGGTTTTTTGATTGGGTTGGTTTGTTTTTTGTTGCTGTCATTGTTTGTTTATGATTTTGGTTTTTCAAGACAATATTTGGCTCTGGTGTCCTGGAACTCTATCTGTAGGCAAGGCAAGTTGGCCTCAAACTCACAGATCCTCCTGCCTCTGCCTCCAGAGTGCTGGGATTAAAGGCCCAGCTAGGTATAAGTTTTTAGGTGTGTGGATGTTTTCATTTCTCTTGCATGTGTACCTAGAAGTGGAATTGTTGGGTTGTATTTGAGTATTTAACCATCTGAGGAAATGCTGGGTGGCTTTCCCAAGAGGCACACTATTTTACTTTCCCCGTAGCAATACAAGAGACTTTCAGTTTTCCACATCCTTCATAATATTTGTTATCATCTATCTTTGTTAAAGCTATCCTAGGAGTTTTATTGTGTGTTTCCTTAATAGCTAATGACACATAATTATCTTTTTATGTACTTGCTGGAGAACTGTCCAAGTTCCTGTCCTTATTTGTTGTTGGACTTTTTTGCGTCAGAGCCCTAGAGTTACGACAGTTGTGAGCAACCATTGGGTATGGGAATTGAGCTTGGGTCCTTTAGAAGGAGTTAGCAGCCAGTGCTTTACTGCTGAGCCGCCTCCAGCTGCTGCCCCTGCCTTACCACCACCTGCTCCTCCTCCTTTTTATTTATTTATTTATTTTTTTTTGGTTTTTCGAGACAGAGTTTCTCTGTGTAGCCCTGGCTGTCCTGGAACTCACTTTGTAGACCAGGCTGGCCTCGAACTCAGAAATCCACCTGCCTCTGCCTCCCAAGTGCTGGGATTAAAGGTGTGCGCCACCACCACCCGGCTTTCCTCCTCCTTTTTAAATGACTTTTTTTTTCCCCAAAAAAACTTTTGGCAATACTGGGGATGGAATTCAAAACCTCACATTCTACTATACCTAGCTACATCTCAGCTCTTATTGTTACTGTTATTATTATTTATCCTTTTTTAAAAAAGATATGTTTATTTATTTCATGTATATAAATATACTGTAGCTGTCTTCAGACACACCAGAAGAGGGCATCATATCCTATTACAGATGGTTGTGAGCCACCATGTGGTTGCTGGGAATTGAACTCAGGACTTCTGGGAGAGCAGTAACATGACATCCTTTTAAAAGAAATTATTTACATCCTTTTCTTTTGCAAGTGACAAAATAATAGGAAATAGATGATACTTAACGTGTGCATTTGATTGTGGGTAAGAGTGTTACAGTCCATCTGTGAGTTTGGCTGTCTCTAATGCATGCACACTTCCTTGGATGTGTGGTTAAATGGGCTTCTGACCGCTCTTATAGTAATTAGTACAAGCTTCTTAAAACCAGTATTGGGTTTTTGTTTTGTTTTATTTAATTAAGGGAGGGGAGGGGAGACTTTTGCCACCCTGCATAGAAGTTAGAATACAACCAACAGATAGGTCACAGGGATCAAACTCCAGTTATCAGGCTTGATGGCCAGAGCCTTTTACCTGCTGAGCCTCTTCTACAGCCCCGTCATTCTTGCTTTAAGGTGCCAGATTCCCAAACCAACAGAAGGGCCCAGGGAGTACACCACGACCAACTAGCTGCATTAGCACTCACCACGGGTGGCACTTATAAGAACACTTCTACCTAATGCTAGTCTCCCAAGAGACGCAGGACAGGAGTACAGCTGTCACCTTGCCAGTTTCCTGAAAGAGGAGTGCATTGTATTCGTACAATCTTAGACCAGATTTCAGAAAGGCACTTGGTGTCGCTGATTGTCACTATGCCCAGGACACATGCACAGGTCACTTGTTTACTGTTTCCCCTGACTTGCAAGCAGTTAAGAATGAGAGGATGTCTGTGTCTTCCTTCCTGCTATTTCCAGCTATCAAAATCCCTGTCTTTTAAAGCCTAAGGTTATTTCCAAATCTAGGTCTTTGCAAATAAGAACAAAGATGAGGTTTTAGCACATCTCTATGGTAGGAAAAGTTGAGGAGTGAGATAGGAGAACTTATTGATTTTAATCCATCAATAAGAAAGAGCTGAATTCACTACTATGGAGAACAGTTGTTATATTCACAATAAGCAAATTCCAAATAAATCTTGTAGACTGACGTGATTTCCCAAGTAATGAAAAACTTAATCTACCCTTAGACGACTTCTTCCATTTGCTGTTGTACTGAGTGAACGTTCACTAAAGTACTTGAGAGCCATGGCCTTTCCTCCTTGCTCCTGCATGATTTCAAGTGAGGGGCATGCAACATTCACCGGCAGGTGTAACTGTGTTTACAAGGTGTCTAGTTATTCTTGCCCCAGCTAGCTCCAGATGAATGAGACTGAGACTATTAGTTTTATTTAATCAAACTTTACCTCACAATTCCTGGGCAGTACTTGATCTATTTTTATTCTCTAAAATAATTTGGCTACCTCCCAGCCAGAACCCCAGAGATGTTTGTATTTAGTATTGGTCTGTCTCTCTGGGTGTGTCCCAGACCCCTTCCTCATGGCTGAATTACCCCCTTGCCTGGTTGGTGGAAGTTCCCTTCTATTCTCTCTTCTGCCCAGCCATTGGCTAATTAGCTTTTATTGACAAGGTAGAGAATAAATGATGAGCATTGTTTAACATAAACTTGAAACAGGAGGTATTTGGAATAAGCATTACAATGCCATGTCCAAATTGCAACAGATAGGATGACAGAGAAATCAGCATTTTAATAACACAAGAATAATCTTTACATACTGCACAATAACATTATGCCTACAGGCAAGGGAACAGAAATGCTATGTGAGTTATGCTATAGGGATGGTACCATAATTAATGCAAATGTGGCAGTTCCTTTCCTCCAGAAACATTTGTTTCCCTAAATATTGGTCACTGTGGTAGTTAATTCCACCACCACCCTTTTTTTTTCCTTTTTTTTTTAAAATGCGGGATCTCTCCTAGGAATGTTTCCTAGATTTGACAGCATAAAATAGCAGTGAAGTGCCAGCGAGCTGGAGAGCACCAGAACCTAACACTAGTCTTTCCCTGGTGCGCTCTGTACAAGGTTCCTTTAAAACCAGCGTGAATGAGTGAGAGAAGATTCTGTGGGTTTGATTTTAACCACAGCCATAAGACCTCACTTAACTCTAGGCCAGGCGGGAGGACCTCTCAAAATTACTAACAGGCTTAAGTTCTAGGTAGAACACAGCTTGTCGTAACACCAGCATTCCTGAATTACAGGTTTTTCACTCAGTTCTGACCCACACAAAGATATTGAATATTATTTTTCTCCTGTCTTTGTGAAGAACAGAGAAGCTAATAAAATACAGAGGACTTTGGATAAGATGAGATGAGGTCCTGTGCTACATATATAATCAGGTAACCGGGACCCACTCGCCCTTGCTTTTCTCTCCACTACTCATTAGCTTCTATCATGCACCAGGAGCTTTTAAATTCCCACTACTCCGAACCGTCAGCAGAAACTTAATGGTGAACTTTTTCAATAGAAAATAATCAGTTGTTGGTTTATGAAAATTTTACTCCGCAACCTCACTAAGTGTGTCTGGATTGGTTGGTTACATGTGCTTTTCTTTGGTCATGTTTGCTTTTTTTTTTTTTTTTGAAAGAGCATCATCCTCTTAAACGACTGTAGGGAGAATTCTGTCACTGGCTTAAGCTTTTGGATATTTGCTTTGCCTGGTTATTTGTGATTACTCATCCTTCCTCCATGGCTCTCCTAGTTTCACCTGCATAGCCGTTCTTTACCTACTGATAGAAGGAAATGGCTCATTCTGCTCTATCAGACAGCTGTATGTTAGGAAAGTATATGCAGTTTAAGGTAAATACCTCATTTTAGCATATAGCAAATTTATGTTTGCTGCATTACTTAAATTTGTATATGCACAAATTGCCCAAAAGTGGGCCAATGGGAAAAAACATGGCTCTATCTCTGAGAATGCGTTGAACTTCTAACTAGGTCACTGGAGGTATAACTGGAAGTATTTAGAGGCCCGAGTCAGCACTTAGCTGTGGCATCAAACCATGACAGCACAGCCTGACAGCATGCCCAGAGATTACTTCAATCCTAAAGGATGGGGATCTTTGAGATTTAGTAGAAATGGGGGATAGGGAGAAGTTGGAAGTAAAGGAGAAGGGAATGAGCCTGACTCGATAGGGCCTTCTTCCGTTGCCAGAGGATGGTAAATGAAGCAGAAAGTAAGTAGAAACTTAATAGTAAGTAGAAACTTAACTGCCTAAATTAGGGTTGTTGTTGTTCTTATTACAATGCATGTGTGCCTATGCACACATGCCAAGACAGGAGGATTGCCACAAGATTGGGACCAGCCAGGGCTGTATGTATAGTGATGAGACCTTATAGCAGAGGTGGGGTGGAGAGGAGAAGGAAAGGAAAAACACATTGTTAGTATTTGTAGCTTTCTAGGCCTTGGTAGGATTTTACATCCAGTATTAATACCTGGCCCAGATTGCTGAGTTGTTTCTGTAATAAGAGTACATGATGGCTTATAACAGAAATCTAGTACTCAGGAAACTGGGGTGAGAGAGGATTGCCACAAGTCAAGGCCAGCCTGGGCCACGGTGAGACTCCATATCTCTGAGACACTTATGGAATATTATAGTTGTTCTTCCAGACAATAAAATGTTCTCCAGGAGTATCAGAAAACTACTGTTGAGGCCAGAATGTTGACCCTTTCCCAAAATTTAGAATGCAGTATCTACCAGGAGATGAAGGATAAAGCCCCCTTTACCAATGCTGCTGCCAACCCATCTATTACAAAGAAGTAAGAATTGCCACACTAGCCAGACTGGTAACTAGCCTGTGGTACTGGACCCATCCTATAGCAAAGGTAGTAGAGACAAACACTGGCAAGCCTCTAGTACTCCCCTGCCTCCTCCCTTCCTGCACTAATTCATAGTCTCTCTTCAGGTGCGCTCTGCTAGGAGGATGCCAGCTCTGCAGAGAAGACAATAATACTAGGGGGCACAGTTAGCTGCTTGGAAGGACGGCGTGCCTGTAGAAGTGACGCAGCTCTCTAACGTTCTCAATGGGGCGTTTGTAGTTGCCTGGCACTCGATGGTTTCCTTGTTAACACTGTCACTGGGGCTTTGCATTTGTACTTTTATGTACTTTGTGTGTGGCATTCACTGTATTTGAGTGAGTGCTTAGACTAAAGAATTCTGGCACCCCATGACACTTCTTTCTGTATCCTTCGAGGTAGCCATTTTCATTGCCTTGGAAGTACAGGCCATATTTGAAGATAAAAGCCATTATTGCCCACACAGGTGTCCAGAAGAAGCTTGCTGGTTTTGCTGATACTTAAATTTCTTTAAATTTTGTTCCCTTAAAGTATGTAATATAACATTTTAATATGTCTGTACAAATATTTTGTCTTGTTTAATATTTTTTAAGATAGCTGGGCGGTACTCGTACATGCCTTTAGTTCCAGCACTGAAGAGGCAGAGGCAGGCGGATTTCTGAGTTCGAGGCCAGCCTGGTCTACAGAGTGAGTTCCAGGACAGCCAGGGCTACACAGAGAAACCCTGTGTGGAAAAACATGTTTATGTATAAGCTTATTTTGTATGTATTCATATTTATTATAAGAATACTTATATGTAATATGTACATTCCTGAAGAAGGACTCTCATGAGTTCAAGAACAGTGTCAGGCCTGAACACATAGCTCAGTAGTAGAATACTTGCATAGCATTCCTGAGGCTGCTAGTTTTAATCCCCAGTATCACTCAGAGCGGTGGGAATGTGAAATGAGAATGAACAGCCCTGGGCTATATTAATGAGATAGTGTCTCAAAAGAACTTTCCTTTCTTACACAAGATGTGGGCTCATGTAAAGCCAGCAGGGCCTAGAACTCATTTTATAGCCAAGAGTAATTCTGAAATCCTCATCTTCCTGCTTCTGCCTCCCAAGTGTCAGGATAGTAGACATGCATCACCGTGTTTGCTTTAATTCTTTAAAAAAAAAAATTAGCTAGCTTGAAAGGCAGAGGCAGGTAGTTCTCCTAAGTTCAAAGCCAGCCTGGGCAACACAAACCCTGTCTCAAAAAACAAAACAGCAAATTAGCTGGGCACAGTCACACACACCTTTAATCCCAGTTCTCAGGATACAGAGGCAGGTGGACCTCTGTGAGTTGGAGCGTAGCCAGGCCTTCATAGTGAGACCCTGTCTCAAAAAAATAGAATTAGTAGTTGTGTGGTATATATGAGCACATGCCATGTCACATTCATGAAAAATAGAGGACAACTCTGAAGAGCTGATTTCTATCCTTCCATCCTGAGTGCTGAGAATGGAAATCAGATTGTCAGTATTGTGTTTCAAGTGCTTTTACTCTGAGCCATTTCACAGGCTCAGATATGTATGTGTATGTATATATATATATGGGTTAGTTTTGTTTTTAATTAAACTTTACCTACTGCCTCTTAGCCCTTCCAGGACATACCTGGTTTCAGTTTATTAAAAAGCATATTTTCTTTTCCTTTTTTAAAGATGAAAAAATAGTTTATGTGTATGAGTGTTTTGCCTGTGTATATGTATGTGTACCACAAATATGCTTGGTGCCTGTGGGGACAAGAAGGGGTCAGATCCCTTGGAACAGAGTTATAGATAGATGTAAGCCACCATGTAGGTGTTGGGAACCAAACCTGGGTCCTCTACAGAGCAGTAAGGACTCTTAAATCCCCGAGCTGTCTTTCTGGGTTCAAAAGGCTTATTTTTGTAAAGATCTAGATGTCCTCATATAGATGATGATGACTGCTGTGTGGCTGGAATAGGATTATGGTCCTGTCAGCAATCACTGTACCCCCTTTTTGGGTACAGTGCCAATTTTTGAGCTAGCCTAGGGCAACATGCATTGTCCTTTCTGTTGGTCTTCATGTTGCTGCTAAATGTGATTAGGGATTTTAATCTGGTGGTAGACCTCAAATGGATAGGTCAGACTCTCGTGAACTATGAAATTAAAAGTCAAAACTGCACAGTGCTGTCATTTGCTTGGTGAATACCTTGTCTCACACCAAAACAAGGCAGCTCTGGTGCATACAAGGTGGGGAGCCCTCAGAATCTTTTCTGGGTTTGCTACTTTATTTCAGCTGAAATTGTTATAAATGGCTTAGAGAGTTTAAATCTTGAAGATTGATAGTTTCTGACAGAAGAGACCCTTCCAGCTCATGCAACTGACCTGGTTTACAAGCTCAGGAGAGAGGCTCTAGGTCTGTTGTGTATAGTATTTGTATAGTTAGTGTCTCTGTTACGTATTTGTCTTAAATTGAATATTTTATCAACCTACAGAGAAAATGGGGTGTTTTTCTTGAACATTTTCATCCATTTTTTTCTTTTGTTCTGTAATATATATTCCAGCCCCTTTGGTTTTAGGTGAGATTTTTCATTGTTTTTCAGGCTGCCATTGACTCTAGTTTTATGTCATCGTCGCTTAGGTGGATGGACAGTTGCAAGCCACACATCAGGGATCTTATTTTTCCTTTTTTTGATCTTTAATGTCTAGCTCTAAACACCAGTTTTTTAAAATCTGCCTGTTGTAATAGAGAGAAAGGATCTCTGAGGTAGAAATGCTTCACTGTCTCCCTCTTTCTCTCCTCCCTTTGTTCTTATGTTCCCCTGCCCCTCCCCCTTCCAGTTCCATATTGAAAAGCTGCTTGTGCTGGGTGGATAATTAGTGTAGTGCTATGGAGCAACAGGTCCCACTGGTGGTGACCAGTCTGAAGTAAATGTTAATGTTGTGCAGGGTCACATATGTTAATAGGTCAGGGAAATGCATGTAGTTAGACTCAGATCAATGACGCTGGCATAGGACTTGAAATAGATGCTCTTAGAGAGCCAAGAACCATGACAACTACTAACATCTTCCATTTGTGGTGGTGAGCTACAGCCTCATTAGAGCAGGAAAGGCATTCTAAATTAAAACTGGACTCCATTCCTTGGCTGTAAGTTGGGATCATCTGAAAATGGACTTTGAATCTTACAGAAGTCTGCTAGTATAGGTATCAAAGTGACCCAGTGAGGGATGTCTGTAGTTTTCTCTGTATGGCTCCAGACATTCTCATCAGTAGTGGAGATGGGCTGTTTGAATTTGCTTGTGGGAGTTTAGCTATGTGGGAGTCAGACAGCAGAGGTTGGCTTCAAGAAGTATTGTTTTGCCAGGTGTTAGGGCACATGTCTTTAGAGCAGCTGGTAATGAGATCAGGTACCCTCTTCATACATGCAGGCAGAACACTGTATACATAATAAGCAAATCTTTTTTTTTTTTAAGTTTTTTTTTTTTAATGAATACACTGTAGTTATCTTCAGATACACCAGAAGAGGGCATCATATCATATTACAGATGGTTGTGAGCCACCTTGTGGTTTTTGGGAATTGAATTCAGGACCTCTGGAAGAACACCCAGTGCTCTTAACCATTGAGCCATCTTTGCAGGCCCCTAAATAAATTTTTTTTTTTGAAAGAGCATCTGGAGCTGAGTGTGGTAGTTTACACCTTTAACTCAGGCAGATCAGACTCAAATTATCTCATGCCCCAGGTTATTGGGGTGTTGTGGGGAGGGAGTTGAGACAGAGCCTCACTGTGTTTGATCTCAAACTCATAATGATCATTCTGCCCCTAGCCCCTAAATGTGAGCCACCATGCCTGGCTTTGAAGGTCTTTTTAATCAGAAGATATGATGAGAATAGAGGAGGGGCCTTTTTGAAATAGCCTAGGCTCTCCTCAGACTTTTTATGTTCCTGCCTCAGTTTTAATAAGTACTGATATTATGGGCATATATGCCAACTCTGGAATTGTTTTAGATCATTCTTCCAGCAATGTTGAGAATCAACTGAATCACAAAGGATGCCCAACAAATAAATCATTGACATCTTAATAGAAAATCTAAGCCTATACCACCATGTCTTGTTCTCTGCCTTCTGTGTTTGATACAGTATATCTTAGTACCGTGCCAGCAGACAGATGGAAAGGATGATGGAAACAGGAGTGCCAAGCTTCAGGGTTAATGACATGTTAGGACAGCTGCTAGAGCATCACAAAGTCAGCAGGCCTTCACAAGGATGCATGCTTGTCTCGTTACTTAGATATGGTCTGTTTAGAAATGTAGGGGGAAATAGGGAAGAATTTACATACAGTTGATGTTCATCTGTGGTCCCAACAGGCCACCTTGTTACTTTCTGTTTGGGATGCGTCTACAGAGAGAGATTCCAATAAGCAAGCAGGAAGGAGGGAAGCAGTGAGCTATGAAGGAATGGTGAACATCTTGACATGTATTGCATGTCCAGGGAAACATGGCAAAGCTGGTGTGCAGAAAATTTACCAGGCCAAACCAAATGCTCTCCGAGATGGCAGCTCTCGCTCTCTCTCTCTCTCTCTCTCTCTCTCTCTCTCTTTTTCTCTCGTTCCATATTTCTCATATTTATTCTAAATAGGCGATTCCTAAGACCCAAAGGCAGGGATTCCCTGAATGTGAACATGGATGCAGCCTTGTTCTGTATAGCATGGTTTTCAAACTTTGGTGTTCAGCAGAATCACTTCAATGGTGTTCCTTTACACAGATTACTAAATCCTAGAGTCTGCTGTTTTCTTTTTCTTTCTGGGAAAATAAAGAACACCAGGATTGAACTTGTTATAGCCAAGGAGGACCTTTAACACTTGATCTCCAGCCTCCACCTCATGAGTCCTGTGTTGGTCACCCCACACCTGAAACATGCATGTTAGACCAGTACTCTTTAACTTTATCAATGTAAATTCTATTGACCATTAATATTCCTGGTCTAGAATTTTCATTTCTAATACATTTCCAGATGCTGCTGTTGAACTGGGAATCATTCTTTTAGAACAAGTTATCTGTTGTATGAACAACATAAATATGACTTTTCTGGAAATTGATGGGTTTTTTTTTTTTTTTTTTGAGACAGGGTTTCTCTGTGTAGCCCTGGCTGTCCTGGAACTCACTCTGTAGACCAGGCTTGTCCGCCTGCCTCTGCCTCCAAGTGCTGGGATTAAAGGTGTGCGTCACCACTGCCCAGCATAAATTGATGAAATCTTAATGTAACTTTAACGGAAATCAATGACCTGAAGGATTTGTGAGGTCCAGCCCTACAAAGCTTGAGTTTTGGGTTTCGTTTGTTTGTTTGGTCTGGGTTTGCCTATATTTTGAAGCAGAGTTTCACGCCGTATAGGCTAGCATGTAATTTACTATGTAGCCCAAGCTGGCATCAAAAACAAAAATCTTCCTGCCTTAGCCTCCCAAATTCTGGAGTTTTAGGCATATGCTGTCATGCTTAATCTAGCTCTGTCTTAAATTCAGTCTTCATTTATTAAAAATGCAAAGAGACAAGCTAGAAAATCTAGATGGCTTCAAAGTTGAGAGTGCATGCTGCTCTTTCAGAGGACCTGAGTTTGGTTCCCAGAATTTATATTAGGTGGCTCACAACTGCCTATAACTCTAGCTCCAGGGGATCGGACACCCTCTTCTGGAGTCTGAAGGCATTTGCACTACATGCACATACCCACATATAAGAAAAAGGAACTCAACTATTTAACAGGAAACCTAAGATTTATGAGCAGTGTAGAAAGAACTGGTGGAAAAGCCATATCCAGTAATCATTAATGTGTAACAAACTACCAAAACTTAGTGACTCAAAACAGAAAGTAGTTATCCAAGATTCCCAGGCTTGAACTGGGCTCAGTTGGCTGGTTTTCTGTTGCACATGTAGCAGGCTAGGACCACAGTTATTTGGAGGCTCATCTGATCTGGTATGCCCAAGATGATTCATAGCAGTAGTTGGTACAACCTGTTGGAATTCAGCTGAAGCTGTTGGTTGGAGCACCTCAGATCGCCTCAATGTGGCTTTCTATGACAGCAGAACCCTGAGGCAGAATATTCCAAACATTTAAGATTGGAATCTACAGGTTGCCTAAGGCTCAGGCTTGAAAGTTACAGTGTGTCTGTCATGTCTGTTACATAGTTTGTCAAAGCAAGTCACAAGACAAGCCTAATTCAAGAGGAGGGCAAAGGGCTATTTGTGGATGGAAGACAAAACAAAGCTATGAATGAAGCTTGCTGCAGGCTGACTAGAGCATGCTTTAAGAATGGAGAGTACAGATTTCCTACCAGAATATTATTGCAAAAAGAAGAAATGGCAAATGTTCAATTAAACTAGGGGGCCTGGGCACCTGAGGAGGCCTGCCAGGTTAGAATGGACGGTGTGACAAGGTTCTGAAGCACAGGGAGAAGAGGCTGGGTTTAGACTGAGACTTTTAAAACCATGGAGGACCTCTTGGTGAGGCATATATAGAGATTTGGGAATGACTCTTCTGGCTCTCAACTAGTGTTTTATGCCCTTTACTGTTAGCCCAGTGGCAATAGCTGTGATTTGGCTTCTCTTCCTAAGATGTGGAAGGAATTTTCGCCCTTGAGGTGATTATAAAGCCTGTTGAATAGGCATGTTGAAGGACGTGAGAACTCTAACAACAATCCAGAACTGGCCACAGTAGTAGTTTAGGGACGTGCAGCTTGTGCCAGATCTATTTTCAGCTGCATGCAAGGGTTAGATTAGTTACTTAGTCTTGCCCTGTCTTTTCCCCACAGTAACCCTCCACTGAGTGAAGAGATGTTGCCTCCTGGGGAGTGGATGTGTCACCGGTGTACTGTCCGCCGAAAGGTAACGCTGCTGCTTTCTGAAGGCTTCACGAAGAGTGCCAGAGCTAGACCACTGGCACTCCAGAGTTAAGGTGGCTTGGTCCTGGGGCATCCTCATCCTTTCTTGTCTCTTCAGACACTGGAGTCACCACACTTGGTCCATGTTGACTATAAATAAGGTCTAAAACTCCAGACGTGGGATGTGAAATAAGGCAGAGGGTTTGTTGACCCACTGAGCCATGTTTAGTCACTAGTGACAGGCAGTCTGATCTCACTGCCCTCTTAGGACATAGCCTGAATGTGGTGTCCTTACCTGTGGCTCCGAAAGAGAAGGCTGCTTCTCGCTCGGTTCCTGGGCCTCCAGAGGCTTGGTCAGTTGTATTAGTTAGAGGAGTGGGTTTGGAGCCTCTCCCTGATTCTCTGATTTCTCTTTGTTCCCTCCACTCTGTTAGCTCAGTACTAACTGAATTATAAAGTATGTGCATGGCTCATTATTTTCTACTTTGAAGTTTTTTTTATGGAGAGCAAGAGCTAAACTTCCCTTTATCACCAAAGGAAGTAGGAGCCGGGTGTGGTGGCACATGCCTTTAGTCCAAGCACCCAGGAGGCCAGCCTGGGCTACACAGAGAAACCCTGTAAGGGGGGGAGGGGAGAGTAGGTGTGTATCCACCAGATTATATTGATCTCACCTTCACATTAAGGGCTATAGATTAGAATTTGTCTGTAGGCTAGGCTTCCCTGTTATCTTTCCACACCAATTGTATAGACAGAAATTTCTTTTCTTGTGTCATCACTGCTGTTTTCTTGGTCCCAATATGATGTCACAGTCAGTGATGACACCCTCAGTTGCAGAAACAGAATGAGCTGATTCAGAGTTTGTGGCTTATATATATAGCTATTTTCAACCTTTAAAAAGAATGTGAACAAGCAGGCATTAGTTTCCGTTGTATATACAATAGTTCCCATTAGAAAACAAGCCAGAAGCCAGGCGGTGGTGGCGCACCCCTTTAATCCCAGCACTTGGGAGGCAGAGGCAGGAGGATTTCTGAGTTCGAGGCCAGCCTGGTCTACAAAGTGAGTTCCAGGACAGCCAGGGCTACACAGAGAAACCCTGTCTTGAAAAAAAAAAAAAGAAAGAAAGAAAACAAGCCAGGGCCAAGTTAGCCACTAACCAGAGCGGTATGTAGTTTGACTTTACCTGAGGTCCAAAAACCAGGCTATCTGTCAGGCTACCTAGCTTTGAAAACTCTTTCCTGTGAGTCTCCATAGAGTGACCTAACTGACTGTGCAAAGAAGCTAGACTCTAAAGGGTTGGGATCAGCCAAGGAAGAGAGGTGAAAACTTACTGGTGCCCGTCGTATGTCAAGTGTTCTACTGTTACTCCTCTATTTAATCCATGCAGCTAAGAATGCTGGTAGTAGATCTTAATTATGGAGAGGAAGAAACTGAACTACAAAATACAGAATAGTTTCCCAAAGACTCAGTGGAATGGACAGAGCTGAGATTGGAACCAAATTTTATCTTGCTCTAAAGCTCTCAAGTCCTTTGGAAACAGTGTGGCTTGGTGTATGCGTTTTTCTAGCATAGGTCGCTCGCTCCTGAGATACTGCTATAACTCACTTTCACATAGACCTCCCTTCCTAATGGTTCCAAATCTGCCTTTTCCACTATCAGCAACACCACCACTCCCCTTTGACCTCCAATATTTACAATGAAATGGATTGAAATACACATCCTCTGGGCTTCGTGAACTGATGGTCAGTCCATGCCTCTTGTACGTGCAGTCCTTTATTGCCACCATATCCCTAAGAGGAGAAAGATTTTAGTGTTTTCACTGATGGAGAAGTTTCTGAGTTGCCCAGGGCTACACTAACTGGGTATTCACATGATGACACCTGCTTGGTTTAAGAGTCTTGGGGGAAAATGTATTGTCAGTTATCCAGTCCTACTCAACACACTGAAGTGTCACTTTTAGGATTTGTAGTTAAGATCAAAAGCCATCGTCCACGGCTGCCTTGCTTCTCCTTCGGTTCTCTCCACGTGGCACCCTTCCATGCCAGCCCCTCTGAGAAGTGAGCTCCAGCCTGTTCAACCTTTGCAGACTTTCTTCATTTTGAGCTGTTTCTAAACCTTTCAGTATCATGATGCTCTAAGCAAGTGACAGTGGCCTTAATTTGCATTATGGTGTTCTGACCTTAATCTCACTAAATTTGTTGTTACTGTGTTTAGTTTTTTAGCTGCTTGCCCAGGGCTTTAATATGTATAAGTATTATATGTATTATATATTATATGTATTATATATTATACATTATATGTATACATATAATACATATATGTATTATATGTATATAATATGTTAAGTATTATATAATTAATTGCAGTTTTTTTTTCAAACATTCCACACTATTTTTGGTGATTTCATTGCTGCCATGTTTTTTCATTTTAGTTCAGTTATAGCTAGAGAGATAGCTCAGCAGTTAGGAGCACTGACCGTTCTTCCAGAGGACCTGGATTCAATTCCCAGCACCCACATGGCAGCTCACAACTGCCTACAGCTCCAGTTTCAGGGGATCTGAGGCCCTCTTCTGGCATTTGTGGGTATTAGGCACACACACACGTTGCAAGGGAAAACACCAATACACACAAAATAAAATTTCAATTTTAATAACTGTCTGTCATGTGTAAGGGATTTTCTAATTTTCATAAGTGATCTAGCATAACATTGTATACCCATCTCTATTTTGTTCTTTTCATGATGGCCCACCTATTCATTACAGAAACGAGAGCAGAAAAAGGAACTGGGCCACGTCAATGGACTGGTGGACAAGTCTAGCAAACGGACTACATCCCCCAGCAGTGACACTGACTTGTTGGACAGACCAGCTAGCAAAACTGAACTCAAGGCCATTGCCCATGCCCGGATCCTGGAAAGGAGAGCCAGCCGGCCTGGCACCCCCACATCCAACGCCAGCACAGAGACCCCCACCTCTGAGCATAATGACGTCGATGAGGACATCATTGACGTGGACGAGGAGCCAGTAGCAGCAGAGCCGGACTGCGTGCAGCCCCAGCTGCGGCGGCCTTTTGAGCTGTTGATTGCTGCTGCCATGGAGCGGAACCCTACCCAATTCCAGTTGCCCAGTGAGCTGACTTGTACCACTGCACTACCAGGTTAGCGACCACATCATCACACCCTTTTCTTACCCTGGCTTCCCAAGGGATTACTACTGCCTCTAGCCAGTTTTTTGTTCCTGTTCCTGGTTTTGCCTGGAGAGAGGGTCAAAGGTTGTAGTTGTTATAGTACTTATTCTGTTTTCTGAGTCTTCTATCTCCTATCTTATTATTCCCCTGCATCTTTTTTTTTCCTTTTTAAGATTTATGCAAAATATCACATACCACTAATCTTAGCACTTGTGAGGATAAGGCAAGAGGATCATGAGTTTGAGGCCAGCCTGAGCTGCATATTGAGACTCTGTCTCAAAAACATAGGGCTTAGTCCTTAAGAGCACTGCCTGCTCCTGCAGAGAGGACTGAGGTTTGGTTCCCAGCCTTTGTGTAGTGATTCACAACCATCAGTAACCCCAGTTTCAAGGGATCTGATGCCATCTTCTGGCCTTTATAGGTACCATGCACATGGTATACATGTGTACTTGCTGGCAAGAACTCATATACATAAAAGAATAAATAAAAAAAAATAAATAGGGGTTAGAGAGATGGCTTAGCAATAAAGGGCACTTGTTTCTGGACTTCCAGAGGACCTGAGTTCCATTCCCAATACCCATATCAGTCAGCTCACAGCTGTCTCTAAATCCAGCTTCTGGTATCCGACTCCCATCCTATGCAGGCATCAGCACTCACATGCATAAACCCACAATCCACATGCAGATACATATTTGCACATAATTACATTTTTTAGTTCTTAATAAATGAAACCAAGTTTAAGGATGTAGTTGGGTGATAGAGCATTTCCCTACCATGCACAAGTCCTGGATTTGATCCCCAGCATCTCCTGCACTTTGCAGATAACCACTAACTGTATTAAGAGAGAGTGTATATAAGCAAGTACCTCTGTATGCTTGTATTCTCTTAAATAACATACCAACAAACTGTTCTAACACTTGGTTTTTTGTCCTTACAATGCAGTCCAGTGGTTTTAACATTAATTTAGCATTACATTAGGTTTTTGTTACAGCACCATAATAATCCATTGTATGAATTACTATAAAATGACTTAAACAATTTTCATTGCCATTTAAATTGTTCCTAATATTTTCTCATTTATGTGTATGAATATTTTGCCTGCAAGTATGTCTTGTGCACCATGTGTGTCATGGTTCCTACAGAAGCCAAAAGAAGGTATCAGAGTCCCTGGAACTGGAGTTACAGATGTTTGTGAATCACCATGTTAGTGCTGGGAATTGAACTTGGGTCACTGAAAAAAAGCACCCAGTCTGTTAAACCTTTGAGCTATCTCTCTAGCCCCTCCTAATATTTTGTTACAAAGGTTGTGTTTCAGCAAATATCTGTAAATACATCATTGTGCACACTTAAGATACAATTTATAGGGCTGATGTATAGGGTAAATTCCTAATATTGGAATTGCTAGGTCACGGTTTGCAGTAAGAGGTTTGATAGCTATTATCAAATTGTCCCTTTTAAAAAATCAAGTCTATTTGATACCACAGTGCTTCTAGATCTTAATTTTTCTTCCTAGAGGAAATGAGATTGGTTAAGCATGGTGTCTACCATACACCTGTATCCCTACCATACGTGACTGTATCCTTGCACTTAAGAGGCAGAAGCAGAACTGTCAAGAGTTCAAAGCTAGCCTGAGCTACATAATGAGTTCTTAGCCAGCCTGGGCTACAGAGTGAAACCCTGTCTCAAAAAAACCAAAAGAGGACTAGGGAGATGGCTCAGGAGTAAAGTGCTTACCATGCAAATGCTGGAGTTTATATCTTCAGAGCCCATATCATCAGCCAGGTGGGCACAACCACCTGCCTGCAATCCCAGGTTGTAGGAGGCTGAAATGGAGGAGGCTTGCAGCTATCCAGACAAACTAATATGGTAAGCACTAGAGGAAGTGTCTGCCTCAATCAATCAAAGAAGACATCCAACATCTACCTTATGGCCACCCCCTACACACACACACACACACACACACACGTGCAAAAAGAACATTGGCAGGCTTAAAAAATACATATAAACGAAGTGTGATGTGTGCCTTTAATCCTACCATGGGAAAAATAGGAAACTAGATCTCTGAGACTGAGGCTAGCCAGGGCTATGTGGAAGTGGGACAGGAATGGGTGTGTGGGTAGATATACCTATGGGACTACTAGGAAGTTAGTTCATGTAATAAAGGCACTTGCCATGGAAGCCTAATGAGTTTGATTCCTGGAACCCCATAAAAGTAGAAGTAGAGAAAAGCTATCTTCTGACCTTTATGCATGTGTGTAGTATGTGTGTACCACCATACTTTTTTTTAAACGATACACATAGTTATGCTTGTTATTGCACACCTTTAATCCCAGCACTTGGGAAGCAGAGGCAGGTAGATTTCTGAGTTCTAGGCCAGCCTGGTAACATCAGCCAGGACTATAGAGAGAACTTA
Source organism: Tokudaia tokunoshimensis (assembly GCA_036184795.1). Taxonomy (NCBI): domain Eukaryota; kingdom Metazoa; phylum Chordata; class Mammalia; order Rodentia; family Muridae; genus Tokudaia; species Tokudaia tokunoshimensis. Next base: position 43,655,165 of record BTHU01000010.1, on the reverse strand, counting down.
CCTTATACCAAAGTGGGAGTGAGAGTTGCATATGGCATCTGCTTTCTAAAAACATAAATTACTATCTTTTGCTTAGTTATCTTCACAGACTAGTCTTTGTTAACCATGTAACTTAAGGTGTGTGTGTGTGTGTATGTGCTTCTACTATTAGAGATTTCTCATTATTTTATATTGGTGAAATCAATATTTCTGCCACAAAGCAGGTGACTTCTGTTCCTGGTTACCTTGTGTCTGTCTCCTTTTTTTTTCTTTTTTACTTTGTGTGCATGTGTGTGTCATTTAAAACCAGCCCCAGGGTCCTCAGAAAGAAATCTGTCTGAGCCATGGCACATGCTTTTGCTTAGATCTGTTCTTTCACTTAATGTTTTCATATTCCAACAAGGAATTCTGAAGCCAAGGACAGTTCAGCACCACCAGCTTCTTTTCTAGGTTCTAGCAAACGGAGAAGAAAGGAGGAAACCACAGGGAAGAATGTAAAAAGGACACAGCATGAATTAGATCATAATGGTCTCGTTCCCTTGCCGGTCAAAGTCTGCTTCACGTGTAACAGGTATTTTTTTTTTCTCTGTCACTCCTTGTAAGTCCTGTGTATTAATTAAATGTGGGCAGCTTATATTCTGATGGTATAAGCACACAGAACTAGTTAACTGGTCACTTCCTAGAATATGTCAATAACAAATTATAGAGTCAATGTACTGGCCCAGGTATATAATGCATGCCTTTAAATCTTGGCACTTAGGAGGTTGAGGTGGTTTTGGGAGTTCAAGGTTATCCTATGCTCACAAGGCTTCACCCTTCCTTGAGGGATTCTCAGTTGGTGGGGAGGCAGTGCCATTCTATTCAATGGTATTGACACTGAAACGTCCATATTCAGTAAGTAACCCCCCACCCAGATCATGTGAGCACCCCTGACTAAACCCAGAGGGTCAGAACTGGAGATGGATCACAACCTGAGCAGAAGAGCAAAACCAAACGTTGGCAAGTTATTTTCTAACTTATGCATGGGAGTTGTGGCACATGCACGCACAAACACATTCACTAAATAAATGTAAAAAGAAAATGTAGGATTAAACTCAATGCCACACCCATAAAGGACATGAAACTCACAGGGGCTTGTTGGGAGGAAGGGAGGGCTGAGAGGGTAATGGAAGGTGAGCATGACCAAACATTTATTATGAAACTGTCGAACACTAAACCATAAAAAGAAGCTGGGTTTGGCAATGCACACCTTTGATCCCAAAGGCAGGCAGATTACTGTGATTTCAGGGCCAGCCTGGTCTACACAGTGAGTTTCGGACTAGCCAAAGCTACATCATGAGACCATCTCAAAAAGAAAAAAAAAAGAAAGCCACAGATCCTAGTACATACAGAAGTACTGTTGACTTACGTTGATGATGATTACAGTAAGTTAACGTTAGACTTAAACTGGAGGGGGAGGGGCTGGTGAGATGGTCAGTGGGTTAAAGTGCTTCCGGCAAAACCTTGAACTTGACCTTAATCCAGAAGGCCCATGTGGTGGAAGGAGACTCCATCCCTAAATGAACACATGGCACGTGTGCTTTTCCTCCTTCCCAATATACACACAAGGTTTGTGGCCTTTTTTTTTAATTAAATGAGGTATTTAGCAAATTGTTAAAGATAAATTTTTAAGTGTTATGGGTATCTATCCATACCATTGGCTACCTACCTAGCTGCCCTAGGATACTAGTTTCCTTCAGATAGACTCTACTCAGTTATAGGAGCCAGATGTTTCAATGCCCGAAACTGGACTTGTTGGCTTGACTATATCAGAAAAACTGCACTGTGGCTGGAGCAGACTGGCAGGAAGGAGGAATGCTTCCCTGGAGCAGACTGGCAGGAGGTCCTTAGCACCACATAACCCAGGACGGTGCTACAGACATCATCCCAGCACTCGGGCAGTAGGCGCAGAAGGAATGGGGAGTCAGATTCATTCTCTACATGAGACTCACAACCATCCCCTCAACCAAAAAAAAGTATTCACAAGGAAAGCTATGGAAAACTAAATGGTGGTGTATTGGAATGAAAAGCTCTGGTGCTAGTACAATTTTGGGAGCACTGGTGTTTGCTGACAGATTCTCCTTGGAGCATGTTCACAGGAGTGCACACAACATTTCTTGCCTCCATCTCCATTTATCAGCACTGGTTTCTTTTTATACAGAAGAGAAGTCATTTGTTTTGTAGTTACAACTCCAGGAAAACTGCTCATACATTATTCTTATTATATTTGTTTGTATGAGGGACAATACACAATTGCCACAATGTATGTATACAGACCAGAGGACAACTTGAATGAGTTGGTTCTCCTTTTTATCATGGGTCTGACAGTCGAGCTCAGGCCGGCTTGTTGGGAGGTGCCTCTAGCACCAGGCCGTTACCCCAGCCTCTTCTTGATTTATGTATTTATTTTCAAGTGAGAATTCCTTAAAGAATAGGAAGGAAGATCAGAGAGCAGAGCTGGGTACTAAGCGTTGGTCATTTTTGCTCTGACAGCTACTTTAGCCATACTCCAAATAAACATTTAGATTCACAAGATGCATTCTTCCTAGATGACAAAATAATGAAGACCCTGGTTTCCGTCTTCCTTACTGACTGGGTGTGACAGAACCCTAGAGGGAAGGAAGTATATACAGGACAGAGCTGTGAAGACTGAAGAGGAAAGGATCTTTTTGGAGTAGAATGGTCTTGAATTTTTCCACCTTGCCCCAGAAATCACCCATCACATCTCGTTCCTCTGCAGGAGTTGTCGAGTGGCCCCCCTCATCCAGTGTGACTATTGCCCGCTTCTGTTTCACATGGATTGCCTCGAGCCCCCGCTCACTGCCATGCCCCTGGGCAGATGGATGTGTCCGAATCACATCGAACATGTGGTGGTAAGCACACTAGTGTTTAGTCAGCTCTCTATAGGGCCAGCTGGAGCAGGGACCAATCCCCTAGAAACAGTTATCGTCCCCTTTGTGCCAGAGCGCAGTGTAATCTTGCAGGTGCTGGGTTGCACAGACCATCCTAATTCTGTTTGATGTATCTCACTTGTACATCTTGCCTTTCCCCAGTACCTTGTTCATCTGTACAGGCAGGCTTGACTTGCTTGCTTGTTTGTAATTTTTACCCCACAATGAATTAAACAATTGCTATTATAGCCGTAAAAACTGAATATTAGAGCCAACCTTAAAAAAATAAATGGTTGGCTGTCAGGAGTCCATGTGGCCCAAGCGTCCAGTGAGTTTTGTTGCCCTCTTGATTAGTTCTTTGTAACTACCTTGTGTCAGTCATCCTGGGTTTTCAGTGAGTTGTTGAAAGGCGCCTTCATGCACTGAGTCATCTTGGGCTCTCTTCAGATACTGCTTCCTACACTAGAACAGATCTGTTGTCTACTCTCCGCAGGACAGATATCCTTCTACACAGTCACTCATAAGGTCGTAGGTGTCAACTTCATGAAAAGGTATTCCCTCACAAAAACATCCTTTCCAAATTAAACCATTGTTGCTTAAAACATACAATGAGGGAACAGAGGTATAACTCAGTGGAAGAGCACTTTGAGGCCCTGGGCTTTATCCCTAAGACAATGAATGGGTAGAGGGGAGAAAGTGCTAACCATGGAGTGATTGTTAGCATTCATTATACCATGAGCACTGTGGGAAACCCCCTGTAAAAAGTCACACACAGAAGGATGGAGAATAGAGGGACAGAGTAGTTGCTTAGTACAGATGAAGCTCTGGGTTCATTCCTAGCACTGTTACACACACACACACACACACACACACACACACACACACTGTACATACAGAAGACTCTGTGTACATACAGAAGACTCTGTGTACATACAGAAGACTCCTTTCCTATCTTAGATCCATGCCATTCAGAGAGACTGACCTGGGAAGAAGCTTCTCTGGAACTTTGTGTCCTATGTGCTTCCTGCTGAAACAGATAAAAAGCCATAACAGTTCACCCAAATATGCATCCTAAGGAGCAGCAGGTGAAAACTTGGCTGATTTCATTGGCCACTTATTTTTGCTAACTAGGAACCTTCAGGAATAAGTCTTACTGGGTTGTTCTCTCTTAAGTCTTTTGTCTTTTTGTTTGGTTTGGTTTGGTTTTTTGGAATAAGGTTTTTCTGTGTAGCCCTATGTTCTGGAACTTACTTCATAGACCAGGCTGACCTTTACCTTGTAGAGTGCTACCTGCCTCTGCCTCCAGAATACTAATAAAGCTGTGTACCAAGATTTATTTTTATCAAGACTAGAGAGTTGACTCAGCAGTTGTTGCAGAGGATCCATGTTCAATTCCCAGCACCCACGTGGTTGCCATCTATAACTCCAGTTTCAGGGTATCCAGTCTGCAGGCACCATACATTCATACATGCAGGCAAAAGATTCATACACATAAATTTTTTTAAGTTATTTCATTTTCGAGATGGTCATACTCTGTAGCCCAGGCTAGCTAGTAGATCAGGCTGGTCTCAAACTCACAAAGGTCTGACTGTCTCAGCTACCTCCCAAGTGCTGAGAGCAAAGGCTCACATGGCCATACCCAACATAGAGTAATGGTTTTTTTAATAAATCGTTAGGATTTATTTTTATTGATGTGCATGGATGTCTGTCTCTGTGAATGAATGCCACGTGTTTGTAGGTAAGCTGAAGGGACAGAAGTGGAGGGCGTCAAGACTCCCTGGAACTGAGTACAAGTGGTTGTAAACCACTCAACATGTTCTCTGGAAAAGTAGAAAGTCTTGATCCTGAGCCATTTCTTATCCAGACCCTGTCTTTTGAACTAAAGTATAGGGGCCAAATGTAACGGAGGAGTTGGGAAGTGGCGCAAGTTCTCCATGCCTCCCTCATCTCCCTTTGACCTTTAAGAGCAGGTCTGAGCTTTCTCCCTTCTAGGGAAGACATAATAACTGAGGTGAGTTCAGCAATGCTTCCTGGTACCCTAGAACAGGAATAGAGCAGAACACACAGAATTTTGACTCAGTGTGAGCAAGGCATCTATGTAGGACAGCTTTTTCTGTGAGAGATTGGCTTGATGGGCAGGGTGTCTGCTTCTTTGGCATTTGCAGGGTCAAGATCTGCATCTTCTTTAACATCTGTGCCGCTAGGAATAATCCTAATGGGTTGCTCTGACCTAGATTATGGTCAGGCTAAATGAGAAGGCACTTCCAGGCCACTTCACTGTTTCTTAACTCCCAAAAGCAGGAGTTTGTGTTTCCTTACTCCTACTGACATCCTGTCCAGACAGAAGTAGCCCATTCCACAGAGAGCTTCTGTTTTTTTAAGCCCAGAGAATGGGGCTTAGCTGAAGGAGGCAGCACCCTTAGAAATTCACGAGAGTGGTGTCTCTGCTCTCTCTCCAGCTGAACCAGAAGAATCTGACTCTGAGCAATCGGTGCCAGGTGTTTGATCGCTTCCAGGACACCATTTCACAGCATGTTGTCAAAGTGGATTTCCTGAACCGAATCCACAAGAAGCACCCTCCTAACCGCCGTGTGCTCCAGTCTGTCAAAAGAAGAAGCTTGAAGGTGAGTCACAGCCCTTTCAGTATAGGAAAGATGGTGGTCTCCTCTTTGTTTCTTTTGTGGCACAGGCAGAGGATCACAGATGGGTAGACTGAAGCTCCCTAAGATAAGACTTTGATGTCTCGGCAAGTAATAAATGTGATCTCGTGTAGTAATAACCTGAGGGTGGTAGTCAGAATTACAAAGGCAAAATTCCAGGTGTGCTTTTGAAATCTGTCTATAATTCTCCAGAAGGTAAGTACCCTTCAGCCATTACAAGCCCAGTTGTGGTCCCTTGTCACATACATTGTTTTGTCTTTGGGTTTCTATTGCTATGATAAAACACCATAAACAACTGTTTTTGTTTTGTTTTTGAGGAGAATTGGTAGCATTTGTTTCAGCTTACAACTCTGAGATCACACTTCACTGCTTAGGGAAATCAGGGCAGGAACCTGCAGGTAAAGAGCTGATGCACAAGCTTGGGGGATGCCGCTTGATAGCATGACCTCATGGTTGGTTCTGCTCACTTTCTTTCAGCTCTCAGGGATACCAGTCCAGGGGGTGGAATGCCCACTGGCTGATCTGGAAGGGCATTTTCAAATGAGTCTGGCTTGTGCCAAGTTAAAACTAGCCAGCATACTTGACTGTCACTTATATTGTCTGTCCCTGTTAAGTGATCCCCTTCTGAGAACTCTGATGAGGTGACATTGTAATTAATCAAGCAGATATTTATGTAGGAGATGGAGAGAGACCCAGCTGAGAATGTATCACTAAAGCAACTATAAATTATTAGGATATAGTTTTTCTATGTACTTTATACTTCTAAACAATGTCCAAAGAGACTGAGAGGATTTTCTTCATGAAAAACATTTGTAGCTGGGTGGTGGTGGCACACATCTTTGATCCTAGCACTTGGGAGGCAGGGGCAGGTGAGTCTCCACAAGTTGGAGGCCAGCCTACTCTATAGAGAATGGACCCAACTGATTTTAGATCATGAATCACTATTTGTTTTGTTTTGTTTTTGTTGGTTTTTTTTTTCTTTTCTTTTACGATTGCTGTTTGTGGGTGTTGTCTTTGTTTGAATTTTTGAAGTTTTTGTTTTCTTGAGTTGCTTGAGATTGAATTAAAATTAGGAATTGTTTTGTTGCCTGTGAAGCAAGTGCTAAAATAAGTATTTTTAAAAATGATTTCAATCAGACTACAATTTGGCCACCAGAACAAAGATTGTTCTTGAGTTATATCTGTAATATTGATTCTTGGTAACTCTAATTTCTGTTTTAGAAATAAATGTCTTTTAAAAATTAGACATTTCCAAAACTGGATGTGGTGGCACACACCTTTAATCCCAGAACTGGGAAGGCAGAGGCAGGTGGATTTTGAGTTAGAGCTTGGTCTACAGAGTGAGGTCCCAGACAGCCAGGGCTACACAGAGAAAACTGTTTCAAAAAAAATTGAAAGAAAAAGAAAGCATTTGCTATTTCTAAAATTATTCAATCCCCATATTCAGTTGATCTAGAAGGCTTAATACACTGTATACCCATATATAAACTTGTTCTTTCTCTTTGGAAATGCATGCATTGTGTTGATGGAGATTAGCAGTTCTCAACATGACCACTAGGTGGCGCGCGTATTTTAAGCTCCATCACACTACTCCCATCTGTAGCTGGACTTCAGTACTTTATGGGTTCTTCTTTTCCCCACCCTTTGTCCCCCTGGTTTCACTTTCTATTGCTAGAAAGGAAAGGAAAGAGGGAGGGGTGAGAGAGGGAGAAATCACTGAAGCTAATTTCCTTTTGTTTCTCTGAGCACAACTAACAAACCAAAACCACTCACCCTGCCTCCACATGACCTGCAACCTCACCAATTGGGGTTCTAAAAAGTTCCCAGGATTCAGAATGTCACAGAATTGCAGAAATTATCTGCAGCTGAAATCTGTTAGAGCAGTGAGTATCCATCCAGAACTAGCAAAGGTCGTAACTTGGGAATTGTATAGCAAACTCTTAACTAGGTAACTATTTATCCTCTAGTAGAATGGTTTTCTCAGAGTGTTTCTTATTGCAGAAATAAGTTATAAGGTGGGATGCCTCATATATCTAGTTAAAGTAATCCAAAGTGTAATTCATTTTCCATGTAAATTCAGAAGATAGCCTGGGGCCTAGAGAGATGACTCAGTGGTTAAGAGCACTAACTACTCTTCCAGAGGTCCTGAGTTCAATTCCCAGCAACCACATGGTGGCTCACAACCATCTGTAATGGGGATCTGATGCCATCTTCTGGTGTGTCTGAAGACAGCAACAATGTACTCATGTAAATGAAATAAATAAATACATCTTTATTTTTATTAGATATATTCTTTATTTATATTTCAAATGAAAATAAATACATCTTTAAAAAAAAGAAGAAGAAGATAGCCTGGATTCTGAAATGAACAAATTGGGAGGCCTTGATTAAATCCTTTCCTTGGCTTTCCCCTAAATAGTTTATTGTTGAGGAAAAAGTCAGGGTTATAAACTTCCTGAAGACTAGTTTGATTTTAGACAGTTTGGGCATGAAATGAGTACCGTGTCATTGGACTGTGGCCTTTGTGCTTGGTCACAGCAGTACAGTGAGAACCTGCTGAGAGCCTGGTACCCGTGTCAGAGCTCCCTAGCTTCCCTGCCTTTGCGCCGTTCCCCAGGGCACAGCCATAGTCTAGCCCGCTGTTTCATCCTCCTGTTGCTTCAGAGAACTGTGTGGTGATTCTCAACTTCATATTTCTTTCCTCTGCTTATATTTACTGACCATTCTCACAAAGATCATTTGGATGGTTGGTTGTTTTAGTTTTTTGAGACAGGGTCTCTCTATGTAGATAGCCCTGGCTGTCATGGAATTCATTGTGTGGTTCAGGCTAGCCTTAGACTCACAGAGATCCACCTGACTCTCCCCGCCTCGTGCTGGGATTTGAACTCAGGATCTTCGGAAGAGCAGTCGGTGTTCTTAACTGCTGAATGGCCCCCGCCATTTTCCTTTCTAAGAATAAGCACCTCAAATGTGCCTGAACCCTAGGATGCATTTTGTTGTATGGTAATAACCTTTCTATGTTTTCCCCCCACTAGACTGAGTTTCTTGAGGGCAAGGTTTAAGTTTATATTCACCTCTGGACCTCTAGGATTTGGAACAATGCCAGACATAAGGCACTCAATAAGTGTTGGTGGAATTTATGAGTGGTTCTTTCATGTGTCTCTTTCGTTCTTGTATAATGTAAGTCAGAGTGTCTTTTCTTTGTTCAACAAAGAAGCCTTCAGTTGTCTCATGAGTCATGAAGGAACAGATGATGAATACTAACATTGACTAAGTACTCATTCGTCAGGCATCATGCTACATTTTTCTGCCATGAATGTAACCTCATTTAACTTATTTCTCAATTACAATTCAGCCTTGGCCATTGACACTAGGAAATACAATCCTTCAGCCTGGACCACCCTGAAAGCCCAGTTCAGTGTCAGTCTTGCATGTTTCAGGACAAAAATGGCAGACAGCATGATGTAATTCCACAATTCTGCAAGGTCTTAGATCTTAATGAAAAACTATTGTTTCTGTTTCTGTACCTTTTCAGGACAAGATGTCTGTGCTGGCATCAAAGGGCAACCCAAAACAGTTGCAGCACACTGAGCCTATTTGGTTTTGGTGGATCACAGAGGAGATGATCCCTTGGGCACCAGCACTTCAATCAAAATAGTATCTCATTAGGTTAGATTCAACTGGGCATGTTGACACTATCACCTTTTCTTTCCTCCTGAACAGGTTCCTGATGCTATAAAATCTCAGTACCAGTTTCCACCCCCTCTTATTGCACCTGCGGCCATTCGGGACGGGGAGCTGATCTGCAGTGGGGTCCCTGAGGAATCGCAAACGCACCTTTTGAACTCTGAGCACTTAGCTACCCAAGCAGAGCAGCAGGAGGTGAGTGAAAGGATTGGAATACCAAGTCCAATCTCTCTTCCATGTCACCAGAGCCTCGGTGTCTGTCATTCCTACTTCTGCCCTACCTCCTAGCCCCTAAAACTTGAGTGACCTTTGGAGAATCCCAAGCTCATATGCCAAAGGCAAGAAGGTGTCTTCTGTCAAACAGACTCTCCTCATCTGTCCCCCATTGCTGCAAGCTGGGCAGTTCTGTACTGTAGCAGGAGATGAGCAGACTCACAGAGAGGTTAGGTGATAGTGCCAGACACAGAGCAGATAGTGGGGTGTTTGCTGAATGTTGATCACAGGAAATCTCCAGCTCCACTGGCTGAGGTTGTACTACCAAGTGCACTGATAAGTCATGCTTGGGAATGAAGGTGGGATCCCTTTCTGGTCACTCGTGTTGGAACCTTGAAAACAGTGTTTGTCAGCTCTGCTGTGGCCCTGGCCACTGTGGCAGGATGGACCACCGTCTCCCAGGCCTCTCACCTCCTCTCCTCTCCTTCCGTTGCAGTGGCTCTGTAGTGTTGTTGCGCTCCAGTGCAGCATATTGAAACATTTATCTGCTAAGCAGATGCCTTCGCATTGGGACTCTGAACAGACAGAGAAGGCTGATATTAAGCCTGTTATTGTGACTGACAGCTCAATCACCACCTCCCTGCAAATCGCTGACAAGGCACCTCTACCTTCCCACTACCCTTTGTCCTGCCCCTCAGCAATGAGCACCCAAAATTCCCTGGGCTGCTCTCCACCCCACCAACCCCCAACCCTAGAGGACATCAGCTGCAGTTCTTGTGTGGAAAAGTCCAAGAAAACCCCTTGTGGGACTGCCAATGGGCCAGTGAACACAGAGGTAAAAGCCAATGGCCCACACCTCTACAGCAGCCCCACTGATTCCACGGATCCCCGGCGACTTCCTGGCGCCAACACCCCTTTACCGGGCCTCACACACCGGCAAGGCTGGCCCCGGCCCCTCACACCACCATCGGCTGGGGGGCTTCAGAACCACACCGTCGGCATCATTGTGAAGACAGAAAATGCCACTGGCCCCAGCTCTTGTCCCCAGAGGAGTTTGGTGCCTGTCCCAAGCTTGCCCCCTTCCATTCCCAGCTCTTGTGCCAGCACCGAGAACACCAGCACTTTGCATAGAAAGACTGTCCAATCACAGATAGGACCTTCGTCGGCAGAATCGAGGCCTCTGGGCTCACCCCCAAATGCCACCCGGGTGCTCACTCCCCCTCAAGCTGCAGGAGACAGTATCTTGGCCACAGGCGCCAACCAACGATTCTGCTCACCAGCGCCATCATCAGGTGAGTTTCAGTATTCCAGTATTATCTGGAATAATCCTGTGTTAATAGCACAGTTCAAGTGAATACTTGAGGCCTTTAATCTCTATGTCAGTGATCCATCTCCCCTGTATTTCTATGGCAGAAGAAAGGCTATGTTAGTTTATTCCAGCCATAAGTTGGGGCTGTTCTCACTAATTTAAGTCATTTCCTTAGGGTGGCCTGCCAGGTCAGTGGCAGTACTGGAACTGCATTTGGGCCACTGGCCCTTCCTCTCACTTTCCAGACCTAGTCTTCTGCCTGTCTGTTCCATCACCTCAGAAGGCACATGCTTTCTGGAACCACTTGGGTCAGCCTCAGACTCAGTGTATATGTTCACATACGAGACTAAGTCTACACCTGATGCAGATTCTCAGAGCCAGCTCATTAGAGGAATGTTCATGTTCAAGAAGCAGGGACAGAAAGCAGCATTGCCTTTCATAGAGTTATAGGGTGGGATGCCTGCAGAGGTTGGTCTGGGCCAGAAGCTTGCCCTTGGCCATATGCCTAAAGAGAATCTATAGGTCTATACCTGGCCCAGTATAGACTTGTTCTCTCAGCTTCCCAGGCAGCATTTGGACCTTGAGCTTGCTGACCCAGCATCTGAATAGGGTTTCATATGCTGCTGTCACCTGTGTCTCCCACATGAACTGATGCCATCCTCCCCATCAGCAACCAGGTGCCTGTGATTTCTTTTCATGGGAGCCCCTGGTCCTATTTCCAACTCTGTAATGCTAGTGTGAGTGAGTTTTGCAAACCTCCAGTTGTGCTTCAGCAGATAGAATTGCAGGTGCTGCTTCTGTAAGAGTAGAAGCAGCAGAGAGGTAGGTGGTCATGAACCAAAGGATAAAGCAACCTCAGCCCTTGCCCCAGATAGTAAATTGCAACAGTTCTCAGTGCTCTGGAAATCCTGCGTGCCCGGGTATGTTATTATTCCATCTACCCTTCCTCACCACACGTTTTTAGCTCTAGGAGTTCCAGAGCCTTTGGGTTGAGAATCAAGAAGGGAACATCACCTTGGGTCCGAAATCCAGAACTGTCTCAACAATGGGGGATTGGACCGGTGGGTTTCCCTCAGGCGACGTAAGTAACAGTCTTCCTGCTCCGTCCCCAGATGGCAAGGTCAGCCCCGGCACGTTATCCATAGGAAGCGCTTTAACCGTACCCTCTTTCCCAGCCAACTCTACTGCCATGGTGGACCTCACCAACTCACTTCGAGCATTTATGGATGTCAACGGAGGTGAGTGATGTCCCAGTAGCGTTCAGCTCCTTTTGAAGCGGGATAAGGAAATGGGGATACATATATCCATTGGGTAGAAGAATGGGAAAGAAGGCACCATCTCTTGTCTCTGCCTTCTGGGTTTACACAATATAACCAAAGATGAAGAGGAGGAGAACACAGCCAAGCTGAACCAGTGGGGAAAAACAGAATCACATTAGGCAGATCCCTTGGTTTGGGCAGCAAAACAGAACAGGAGACTTATTTCCATCTGTGGAACAGCTAAAGAGAATAGAGATGGATTTCTCTGCAGAGAGTGGGTAGAAAAGGTCAGTCTGTATCAGACATCTTGGGGTTATTGGTTCTGCCTTTCTTTACTTAAAATTAGCCTATCTTACTACAAGAAGCCACTGCTCTGGGCCCTTCTCACTGCAAATGGCATGTGAGATACCCATTTTCAGATCTTTGTTCCACTTTGGACTTTATATTGTTTGAACAAAAGTCACTTGCTGGATTTGCCCTGTCGTCCTTATCTGCTTCCACATTCCATTTCTCTCAGCTTTTTTTGATCTTTTTCTTTGGTTGATAGAAATCGAGATAAATATGTTGGATGAGAAGCTGATCAAGTTTCTGGCCTTGCAGAGAATACATCAGCTTTTCCCTTCCCGGGTCCAAGCTTCACCGGGCAATGTTGGGACACATCCACTCGCTTCTGGAGGGCACCACACAGAAGGTGCGCGTGCACATACCTGCCACCACACCATCAGCTCTCCTGTCTGATGTGTGTGAATGACCACCTTGCTCCGTGGAGAATCTCTGCTTTCAGTAGCTCAAACTCTTTGTACCTTTGGGTTTAATAAAGCATCGTGATTTTTTTTCTCAGCACAAACAAGATAAACCAGTTTTTTATCAGACTTGGGGGAGTTTGCCATAACTTTCTTTCACACAAGTCCACTTTGATTCATAGCAAAGCAGCTACCAATACTTTGGGGTATATGTTGTGTGCTTTCTGTTCAATTACTTTGTAATATTTGAACTGGAAGGTTTTCCCAAGGTTCAAGGTGAGAAATAGAAAAACAGTAGGAAATTCTAACTCCAGTGTTAACTCTACTTGGTTATCTCCAAGCCCAGCTCAGCCCGTCAGAGGCTTTGATGCTTCAGGAACCGAACCATGCCAGCAATATCAGAACCCCAAGAGCTTACTAGAAATAGAAATCCTAGAACTAGGGGGATCACGCAGTTGACAAAAAAGCCTGAGTTCTATCCCTAGAACCCACATAATAAAAGCTAGGTATGGTGATACATGCTTACAATCCCAATTGTAATTGGAAGCCACTGCTCTGGGCCCTTCTCACTGCAAATGGCATGTGAGATACCCATTTTCAGATCTTTGTTCCACTTTGGACTTTATATTGTTTGAACAAAAGTCACTTGCTGGATTTGCCCTGTCGTCCTTATCTGCTTCCACATTCCATTTCTCTCAGCTTTTTTTGATTTTTTCCAGTTGGAATATCCTTGTTAAGCTAACCAGGAGCCCAGAAACTTAAAGTACTAATGTCCTCAAATTCTGTAACCATCTTTGATGAAGATCCCTCCTAACCTGTATTAGAAATGCTGTGGGTGGGGTGAAGCATTCCGCTGAAGGAGCTCTGGGCCAGGTGTGAGTTTGAGCACGAGTCACCCAGTGGGATTTTTTTCAAGGCCACCAACCATAGATCCAGGTTTTGTCGGTTTGTGTTTGGGTCACAGGTTCTGGGTTTCTGAATGATCCTATCCCTGTGTTTGTCTTGTAGTGCAAAGAAAGGAAGTACAGGCCCGAGCTGTATTCTACCCCCTCTTAGGGTTGGGAGGAGCTGTGAACATGTGCTATCGAACCCTCTACATCGGGACAGGTGAGCCAGCCAGGAGTCTGGGAGGGGCACTGGATCTTCAGCCTAAAGATGGACACTTAGAGAAACCCTTTCAGAGGTTGATGGATCTAACCAGTGGGTGTTCAAGCAAGAGAGACTGAGAACCGGACAATCCAATGGGTACTTCCTTGGCTCAGGCCCTTTGCTTTTAACTGCCTCTCTGTAGCGTCTGAAACACTGTAAGGAAAGACTTAAAGGAGGATACTTCCTTATTCTCGGGTGTAATAGGCTCACACATAACCCTCTTTTATTTGTTAGTTTATTTTTGATCATCAAGATGATTTAAGATAGGGTCTCCTCTATAGTCCAGGGTGGCCTTGAACTCATGTCTGTCCTCCTGCCTCAGCCTTTCAAGTACTACAACTACAGGTATTACCCACCATACCTCAGATCACCCTTAGAAATTGCCCTTTAACGTGTCCTACATACACTACTGTGTCCACATGGATATACCATCCTCCTCAGTTACTTACTGCTCTGTCCGGGTGGCAGCCATGTATTCTAACACTTGCCAACATGTATCTGTAATCTCAGTACTTATGGAATGGAGGCAAGAAGATCAAGAATTCAAAGCTATACCCCATTACTATAAAGGAAAAAAAGAAAGAAAGAAAAGAGGCTCTGAGCTACCTTGAAGTTTCTACTAGTAACCCAGAAGCTAACCCCTCTCTTTCACCTCCCCAACACATCCACCTTACAGTCTGTTCTCTGCCTTTTCCTTGACTCCTGCCACCTTGCAGGAGCTGACATGGATGTGTGCCTTACAAACTATGGTCACTGTAACTACGTGTCCGGGAAACATGCCTGCATATTCTACGATGAGGTGAGGGGCAGAGCTGGGTGGGAGGGAGCTTTCCTAGCCTGCGGTTCTTCCCCAGCACTGGGTTCGACACCGGCAGAGGCAAGGGTGAAAGGCCTGCCCTCTTTCCTCCTGTTCATCTGAAGGGCTTGGCATTCCACCATGGCAACCTGTTTTGTAGGAGCAGGCTATTGCTACAACTGATGTTGCTCCCAGAAACAGTTAAGGGAGGCCACCTCACAACAGGGTAAGGGATCAAAGTAGAAGGAAGCCAAGCTCTGTGTGTCCCGAGTTTCATCATAATTCTGTGCCAGTGAATATCAGATCAACAGGAGCCAGTGCTGAGGAGCAGAGAGGGGGAATACGGAATCTCTAGGGCAGGCTTTCACAGGGATGAGTCTTGGTGAATTCTGAAAGAGGCAGGCTGTACTGAGGAAGAGCATGAGAACTTGCTACTTAGAGCAGCAAGCCCTATATCCTCTCCCAAGGCTTCACACAGCAACTACACATCATTATCTCCCCTCCTCCTCTTCAGAATACCAAACATTATGAGCTGTTAAACTACAGTGAGCATGGGACAACGGTGGACAATGTGCTGTATTCATGTGACTTCTCTGAGAAGACCCCGCCAACCCCCCCAAGCAGTATTGTTGCCAAAGTACAGAGTGTCATCAGTAAGTTGGAGCAGAGGCCTGTGCCACACAGCTAAGGCCCCAGTCACCTTGGTTCTACCATGCTGTCAATGACCTACAGTTCCTTGCCTTGCCAGTCCCATTGGCCAAGCTCATTGTTGGTGGGCCTGGGAAAAGCCACCAGGAATCAAGTGCTGAACACCCACATATGTGTCAGACCCTTCTGGGGACTTGAGACTCCAGCCCCATCTGAGCATTCTCAGCCCTGATCATGTAGTGTAGAATGGGGAGATGCAGGGGGCCAGTACTGCCAGTCATCCCAGACAGGTCAGCCGTTCACTGTTCCCCCTCCTATGATCATGCCCCTTTTTCCCAGGGCGCCGCCGACACCAGAAACAGGATGAAGAGCCAAGTGAGGAGGCAGCCATGATGAGTTCCCAGGCCCAGGGGCCACAGCGGAGACCCTGCAATTGCAAAGCCAGCAGCTCAAGCTTGATCGGGGGCAGTGGGGCCGGCTGGGAGGGCACAGCCTTACTACACCATGGCAGCTACATCAAGCTGGGCTGCCTGCAGTTTGTCTTCAGCATCACTGAGTTTGCGACCAAACAGCCCAAAGGCGATGCCAACCTGCTACAGGGTGGGGTCTTGGCCGAAAAACTCTCCCTCAAGCCCCATCAGGGCCCTGTGCTGCGCTCCAACTCCGTTCCCTAGGCCATTGGACGCCCACCCAGACTCCTGCGATGCAAAAATGTACACGAACCAAGCCCGGGTGTTTTCTATACCAGAAACCCTCAGCTACAATCTTTGCATGAAATGAAGAAAACCTTTTGACTGTTTTTTAAGACTTTTTTTCTTTTCTCAAGTTCTAGGGGGCATTTGCACATATATTTGTACTCAACATTTCATGGGAAAGCGGCAGACCCGAGCTGAGGAACAGCACGGGCAGGGAGGGGAGGCCCTGGTCTGGACACTTCTTCCAGCACAATCCCTTCCCGTGCCTCCTGCTCCTTCCCTCTCGACCACCTGCCCGCTGTTGTAAAATAATCAGAAACTTGTTCTATTTTGTGGCAGTGACAATAGTTTTATATTAAAAGAAAAAAATACAGTTTTCATACAGCAAAATCTATACAATATCATTGTTTTATTTAATATAAAGATCGCTACCCACTCCTTTCCATGGTTCCCACCCTACCAGGAATTTTCCCTTTCTGCAGCGGTTGCACTACAGGTAGCTACTGTGTATATGGACAAATGAGAAATGAATTCTTTTTCTGGCTGTCCATCCATTTTATTTCAAATAAGGAAAAGTGTATTTGGATTTTGTGTAAATACATCTAGTGATGGCATTTTTCAATGTTTTTAAAAGCTGTGTACAGTATATGTGGTAGAGTGTTTTTCTCAAATTGTCTATTGTAGCGAAGGCGTTTTTGTCGTAAACCTGTTCTGTGTCCTTTTTTGTTCTCTTACCACTTCTCTTCCTCCTCACCCCAGATAGTTCCTCTTCCCCACAACTAGTACCAATGTATATAGTAATTGTAATGTTTTAGACTTTACAGAAACTTTCCTGTATTCTGTATATAAAAACCAAAAATACTTCAAATTATGTTTTCTGCCTGTCTGTCCTACCTGTCATCACACTTAGAGGGGGGAAGTGTCCTGGATCTCACTTTTTTGCACCTTTTGAACAAGTGTCAATCTCAAGTAGTCTCCAAGGGAAGTGTGGTCGAGAAGGGGAATGTTAGTGAGATGAGCCTAAGCTTGGTGAGGGGACTGGAAAGGAGGGCTTACCTTTTGAAGGCTGCCCTAATACAGTAAAATCTACTCTAGACCAGTGGTTCTCAACAGACCTGATGCTGTGACCCTTTTATACAGTATGTCATGTCTAGTGACCATCTACCCTAAAAGTATTTCATTACTACTTCATAACTTTAATTTTGCTACCATTGCAAATTGTAAATGTCTGATATCTGAGATGCACCTCTTGTGAAGGGGTGGATGACTCTTGGTAAGGAGGTGACCCACAGATTAAGGACTGCTGCTCTAGCCTGTGCTGCTCTCTCATCAGGAAATACCCTGCTGTGTTACCCAAATTCTTATTTCCAGGGCATCCTCAAAGCCAAACTCCCTGCCTTCCTGGAGATGATTTATTCAGGAAGCTCTTCCTGAAAACAATCCCCTAGTCCTGGCACTATTCTAACTGGTACCCATTCATATAGAGTCTGTTGATAGGGTTAGAAGATGGGTTTTTACATCCACAGTATCTATAATTGTTCTCTAAGAACACACGTGCAGTATTAAATAGGGAGTTTCCTCTGGTCTCAGAAATCTGACCCTAGCTCCCAAATATAAATTCTTGTCTTTGCCAGTCTGCTTCCACTGCATCAAGGAAGGACTTCTTAAACCTCTAAAGGCAGAAAGGAACTCGGTGCTACCTGGTTATTCATACTGCTAGGCATGTCATAATTGTCAAACATCAGGTGTTAAGTCACTGCCCTAGGCAAGGTCCTGCCAGGAATGCCTGCATCCATATCCCTAGCTGTCTCTGCCCATCTTACCCTCAGTCACTGTTCCCCAAGTAATGGACTATCTACCTACCTAGTCTTGCTACCTGTGAACCGTTCCAGAAACAAATTACCTCCGAACACTTTTACTACTTTCTTCCTTTTTGAAGGCCGGGGAGATGGAGTAGCAACCACTGTTTTGGAGGTTGAGGCAGGAGGATTTCAAGTTTAAGACCAACATGGGCATTAGGGAAAATACCTCAAAAATCGATAGGGAAAGGGGTGGGGTCATAGAGTTAGGAAATCACATTTTTGAATCCTGACAACCCTGTCAGTGCCATCATGAGAAGCCTCATGTCTCTGGCCTGTAACGCGAAAGGTTCTAGAAGCAAAGCGGAGGGCTGGAAAATGAAGAGAAATTAAAGAGTCGCTTCATTGAGGGAAAGGCATACAGGACCTGACTCCAAACACACGAGCCCATTCATGTACACAGGACTCCAGACTGAGAGACTGCTACATACTCACACCTAGAGTAAACAGAGATGTTCATTCAGTCACACGCGTTGGTGGAGACTACAGATGCATGCACAGCCTGGAGGACTCCCGCAATGGGCACAGACACCTACGCAGTGCTCTCACGCCGGCGCCGGCCCAGAATCCAGAAGCACACCCAAACCCTGAGCAGAGATCTCTGGGCCCCGGGCGTGCACACACCCACCCGCCCCTCACGCAGATGTTTCCGGTACATACCCGAGCACGCGTTCCCGGGAGTTCACAAGCCTAGAGGGCGCTCCCAGGACTCCAAGGTGTTTCGCCTAGGCACGCCGCCAGGGCACGCAGGCGCACGCCTAGGGGGCGCTCGCAGGGGCCACGCGTGCGCGCACACCCCTCCCCAGCCTGCCGCCGCCCTCGCGAGGCCGAGGCGGGAGCGACGAGGCCCGGGCGGGAACCGGGAGCACTGCCGGCATGGAGATGCTGCTGCTAGGCGCCGGGCTGCTGCTGGGCGCCTACGTGCTTGTCTACTACAACCTGGTGAAGGCCCCACCGTGCGGCGGCATCGGCAGCCTGCGGGGCCGCACGGTCGTGGTCACTGGTGAGTTCGCGCGAGCGGGCGGCGGGGAGGCCGGGCGGGTGGCCGCGGCCCGACCGGCTGAGCTGGCTCCCACCCGCCGCCCGCAGGAGCCAATAGCGGCATCGGGAAGATGACAGCTCTGGAGCTGGCGCGCCGGGGAGCGCGCGTGGTGCTGGCCTGCCGCAGCCGGGAGCGCGGGGAGGCGGCCGCCTTCGACCTCCGCCAGGTGAGACCATAAGGGAACGCGGGACGCGGGTGAGCCCGGGACACGGAGGGCAGAGCAGAGCGACGGGAGGAATCAAGATCTGAAAGGGGTTCACTATCCCTTAAACACGGAGGAGGATGCAGGGACTGCTGGGGTCTCTAATCTTGAGAGCTTTAAGAATCGGAAAGAGTTAATGAAGTCAGGTGTGGTCAAGGCCATCCTTGGCAAAGGCGACAAAGAAGGAAGGGTTAGGCTAATGAAGAGACGCAGAAGGAACAGCAGGTGCGAACGCCCGGAGACTAGAGAGTCTTATTGGAGAGACGGGGCAAGGAATAAGAGAAATGTCCTGAAGTGGTGGTTCTGAGCCACAGCCAGCTTCTGGAGGCCCTTACAAATACCATCGAGTTGAAGACAGCTGAGCAGAGAAGACACTTCAGTAGGCTCTGGACCATCCCGATGGCTTTTTCAAATGAATTACTTAGAACTCTGCGGTGTCTAGACTGCAGAGGACAGGAGTAAGAGGGTCATATACCTTTAATCCTAGCACTTGAGAGACAGAGACAGGTAGATTTCTGTGGGTTTAAGACCAGCTTGGGCTACATCCTAAGACCCTGTCTCAAAACCAAAAAAAAAAAAAAAAGTGCATAAGAGAAGACCATAGTCTCTTAGGAAAAGTTTGTTACAGCTGGACATGGTGGTGCATACCTGTAATTCCAGCCCTGAAGAGGCTGAGGAAGGAAGATCACGGCTACATAGCAAGATGCCGTCTACAACAGGTGAAAAGCTATAATTGATTTTATGGTAAATGATAATAAAGACAAGGGATGGTAACGGCAAATTCCTTCACAGTGCTGACTGAGTATTTAATGTATATTAACTCTAGTTCAGGCAGGCCTTGAACTGGTGACCCTTAGGATAACCAGTTAATGTGCCGCCACACCAGACATACATGTATTTTATCTGATTTAATCCTCCCAGCTTTTTTTTTCCAGTAGAAAGTATTATTGTTGTTATTGTTATTATTATTATCCTCTCATTTTTCAGTAAGAGAACAGAGGCCCCAAAGATATTCAGTATCTTGTCTGAAGTCACACTCTAGTTAGAGGCAAAGTCAAGACTTGTATCCACACACCCATTACACGCTGATGCATAGAGTCAGGTTGTAGTCATCTTGGGTAGGCTCTCAGAAGCCTGGGAAGAGGGAGGAGAAGGGAGATACCCTGTAACAATCCTAGCCCTTGCTGCTCCACAGGAAAGTGGTAACAATGAGGTCATCTTCATGGCCTTGGACTTGGCCAGTCTGGCATCCGTGCAGGCCTTTGCCACAGCCTTCTTAAGCTCTGAGCCAAGGCTGGACATCCTCATCCACAATGCAGGTGAGGAGCAACAGATCCTGTGGGAGGGCGACTGGCAGCCTAGAGAGGTCGGACCCTCCAGCAGACACACCTCACCAGTGGGGATCCTAAGACCCATGGGGCGCCTATATCAACAACTCATGCCTAGCTTCTGACCTAGGGATCAGCTCCTGTGGC
This sequence comes from Tokudaia tokunoshimensis, assembly GCA_036184795.1. Taxonomy (NCBI): domain Eukaryota; kingdom Metazoa; phylum Chordata; class Mammalia; order Rodentia; family Muridae; genus Tokudaia; species Tokudaia tokunoshimensis. The sequence goes on along the minus strand of BTHU01000010.1, from coordinate 43,634,519 downwards.
CGAACTCGGGAAACCTTTAACCTGCTGTTGCGAGTGAACCATGTTGGCCCTTTTCTGCTGACACACTTGTTGCTACCCCGCCTGAGGTCGTGCGCCCCCAGCCGTGTGGTAATAGTGTCATCGGCTGCCCACCGACGTGGTCGTCTCGACTTCACACGTCTGGACTGCCCAGTGGTGGGCTGGCAGCAGGAGCTTCGGGCATATGCTGACAGCAAACTAGCCAACGTGCTGTTTGCCCGGGAGCTTGCCACACAGCTGGAGGGCACTGGTGTCACCTGCTACGCGGCCCACCCAGGTGAGGCCTACCTCTGCTCTTTCTTGTTTCTCCAGCATCTTTGTACCTTACTGTGCCCCTCCCCCACCCCCCACCCCACCCCGTCTCCTTTGAGTCACAGGATGGAAACGTGGTCAAAGAGAAACCTGTTCCTTGCTGGTCTTGGGAACAGACTTTCTCCTCATCTGTTTTCTTCCTTTCTCACCTGCACGCTTGGATGCTGACCACTGGCTGGGGGATAAAACAAGACCCTGATGATAATACAGAGGGCTGCGGCTACAGTTGAGCAGTAGAACACGTGTCCTAGTATAGGCAAAACCCTGAGTTTGTGCTGTTTGCTTCCTTCCTTTGGTTTGGAATTGTTGGTTGGTTGGTTAGTTTGGTTTTGAGACAGGATCTCACTATGTAGACTAGACTGGCCTGGAGTTTGCTTTGTAGACAAGGCTGGCCTCAAACACTCAAAGACCTGCCTGCTTCTGCCTCCAGAGTGCTGGGATCAAAGGTGTGGGACACCATTCCTGGCTTAGTTTAGTTTATTTGTGTGTGTGTGTGTGTGTGTGTTTTAGTTTTGTCTGCATGGATATATACCGTGGAGGGTGGGAGTGCCCACAGAGGCCAGATCCCCTAGAACTGGAATTACAGACGGTGGTGAGCTTCCTTCCATATGGGTGCTAAGAACCAACCTAGGGGCGGGAGAGATGGCTCAGCGGTTAAGGGCATTGACTGCTCTTCAAGATGTCCTGAGTTCAAATCCCAGCAACCACATGGTGGCTCACAACCATCTGTAATGGGATCTGATGCCCTCTTCTGGTGTGTCCAAAGACAGCTACAGTGTACTCATATGAATAAAAAAATAAATAAAATTAAAAAAAAAAGAACCAACCTAGGTTCTCTATAAGAGCAGTAAGTACTCTTAACCACTGAGCCATCTAGTGGTTTGTTGGGCTTTATTTTATTATTTTATTTATTTATTTATTTTTGAGACAGTTTTCTGGAGCCCAGGTTAGCCTGGAATTCTGTGTAGCTCAGGTAAGCCTCAAATTTACCCCAATCTTCTTGCCTCATACTTAGATTCCCAGTATAAGCCACCATGCTAAGTTGAGATTGGGTTTAATCCCCAACACCACTGGAAAAAAAAGTTACGGTGTGTGTGTGTGTGTGTGTGTGTGTGTGTGTGTGTGTGTGTAATATATCATCCAGTCAAGGCGCCCTTTCTTTGTGGTTCCTACTATACAGTAGGTTTGATTTATGTGCTGGGACAAAAGTAGTGAGGCCACCTTGGTCTGTAAGACCCTGTCTCTCTGAAAGAAGACAAAGCAAACAACAAAGACCTTGTCCTCATATCCCATGTCAAGTGGCGATAAAATCAGGAAAGTGACACTGAGGAGAGAGAAACAGGAAGAGAGGGACCTAGAGTTCTCAGATATAATGTTTTATTTTGTCAGTGGCTGTCAAGGAAGACACTTGGTTAGAACTGAACACAGATCTGAAAAAGATAAAAGGATCTTTGAAGCTCTGAAATCGAATAACAAGTCCAGAGGCAGCCAGTCCTGATGTGCTGCAGGATAGCTGGTGTGTCCAGAAGGAAGGGAGGAGGGGAGGAGAGATGGCCGAGCTGGTACATCAGCTCTGTCCTCAGACCATAGGCTACAATAGGCAGGGCTTGCCTAGATCATCGTACTAACATCTTAGAAAACCATTGCTTGGGGCTTCTTTGTAATCACAGTGACAATAATGCTACTTACCTTTATTAAGCTCTTGTTACAATGATTACATTAGACCCCTAATGTTAAAAAACCTTGACTGATATAATATAGGTTCTTTTTTTTTTTTTTTTTTTTTTTTTTTTTGGTTTTTCGAGACAGGGTTTCTCTGTGTAGCCCTGGCTATCCTGGAACTCACTCTGTAGACCAGGCTGGCCTCGAACTCAGAAATCCACCTGCCTCTGCCTCCCAAGTGCTGGGATTAAAGGCGTGAGCCACCACCGCCCGGCATAATATAGGTTCTTAAAAATGATGGCTAAACAAAGGAATGGGGCTCAAGACAGATGAAAAGCTGGCTGGGCTGGAGAGATGGCTCAGCGGTTAAGAGCACTGACTGCTCTTCTGAAAGTCCTGAGTTCAAATCCTAGCAACCACATGGTGGTTCACAACCATCTGTAATGAGATCTGACACCCTCTTCTGGAGTGTCTGAAGACAGCTACAGTATACTTACATATAATAAATAAATAAGTAAATCTTTTTTTTTTTTTTTTTTTTTGGTTTTTCGAGACAGGGTTTCTCTGTGTAGCCCTGGCTGGCCTGGAACTCACTCTGTAGACCAGGCTGGCCTCGAACTCAGAAATCCTCCTGCCTCTGCCTCCCAAGTGCTGGGATTAAAGGCGTGCGCCACCATCGCCCGGCTCATAAGTAAATCTTTAAAAAAAAAAAAGAAAGAAAAGAAAGAAAAAGAAAAGCTGGTATAAACTAGGTACTATGTGGCTTACGCTGGTAACCCCAGTGGGAAGCTGAGGCAGGAGTATTGCTGTGAGTTTGAGGTCAGACTGAACTTATAAAGGAGTTGAGACTCTCAAAAAGAAAGGAAAGGACCAGGGATGTAGCTCAGTTGATAGAGTACCAGCCAGCATGTACACAGCCCTGGTTTCAAGTCACCAGCACCAAAAAGGGGGGAGGGGGAATGATAGAGATTGAACAGCAAAGAACAGAGTACACATAACTACAGCCTGGGAGATCGGGCGGCACAGGACATTAGGCTGGGAGGAAGGCTCTCTGTAGGAAATGGGTTAAATCACCTGGCGGTGGGGGGGGGGGGAGCTGAATAGCTGAATACCTGGTAGATACTTTGCCTAGAAGTAAATGCTTTCCCTGGAAGCACATTCTACCGTCTGCTCCTAGCTGTTTTTTTTTTCCCTGCCTGGGCTCCCACTGCCTTCCTCCACAAATCCTCTTTCTTCCTGCCCACAGGACCTGTGAACTCGGAGCTCTTCCTGCGTCACCTTCCTGGATGGCTGAGTCCTATTTTGCGCCCACTGGCTTGGCTGGTGCTCCGGGCACCTCAAGGGGGTGCCCAGACACCCCTGTACTGCGCTCTGCAGGAGGGCATTGAGCCCCTCAGCGGGAGATATTTTGCTAATTGCCATGTGGAGGAGGTCTCCCCAGCCGCTAGAAATGACCAGGCTGCTCACAGGCTATGGAAAGCTACCAAGAAGCTGGCGGGGCTTGGGCCTGGAGACGATGATGACTCTGATGAAGAGCCGGAACCTCAGGATCCCAGGGCCAGGTCTTCTCTGAGTGCCCCCAGCCCTGAGAAGACTACAGTTTCTGGACCTTTTCGTAGCTATCGGGGCTCACAAGACTTATCCAAATTGACACGGCGAAGAATTCAGGTGAAAGATGAACCTACACTCTAACTTTCCTAACCACCCCCGGCATAGAATGCTTTTGTAGCACAGAGATCCCTCAAAATCTCAGTTGTGTGCCTGGGCACTGAGGGGTTGTCACATTTACCTCGGAACCTCTTGTCATGTCCTAAATAGCCCTTTTCCTTGTGAAAGGAAATGAATACTACTTCCTAAGACACACTGTAACCCCAGATTCAGGGATGATATGTCAGATACTGTGTTCCTCTGGAATTTGATTTTCAGATTTCTGGGCCCTTCCCTGAGTAGTGATCTGCCCCGGGGAAGGGCCGGATACTTTATGGTTGATGCACTGCAGATGTGAACATTACTGACTGAATCCAGCCCTTTGCAACTTTCTAGCTAGGTAGTTCATTTAATCCCATTTATATGGAGGCGGAATTAGGAAGACTCTCGCCCCGGGACCTGCTGTAGGGCTGGTGCCCGAGGTGACGCAGTGCAAGATGATACTACTGGGGTGCCCCAAAGGTGCTTCAGGGCCAAGCCCCCTGGAATAAAGCGAGCTGACTGCGGATGCGCTGGCTCCCGCCTCTTTCGACATGCCGGCCCCGCCCTCCGCCGCTACACTTCCGGCGGGGCTGCGGCCGCAGAGGGGCGCAGGCGGGCGGGGCTGGGGGAGGCGGGATAGGCTGGGCGCGGCCGGTGCTGCGGACCCGCCACAGCCCTCCTGGTCGCTGCGCACCCAAAGGCCTGCTTGCCTGCCGGCGGCGCCATGGGCAATTGCCACACGGTGGGCCCCAACGAGGCACTGGTGGTCTCAGGTGAGGGGAAGGCGAGGGGTGGGGTGGGAAAGGGCCGGCATGGGGTGCCGGTCCCTCGGACGCACCTGAGCCAGCCCCCGGAGAGCAGTCCTCCCTCCCACAGCACGGCCTCAGGCACTCGAGCCTTCCTCTTCTCCACGGTGGGTTTAGGGGCTTCTAACGTATGTGGGTTCCAGTGCTGGGACTCGCATCTCTAGAAGGCAGGTGCCTGACGGGGAGGGGCCTGAGGCACGGGTCCCTCTTTTCCGGGTGAGGCAGACCCGTTAATTCCGAGCAGGCTGGGGCTTGCCAGGAATTACTGCCATGGCCCGCCCTGCAAACGCGGGTGCGGCCTCTACAGTTGGGTAACCCGGCTCTGGCCTGTACCGTTCTAGATTACAAAATGCAGAAGGCTCTAGATTTGGCAGGACGGGGCTGGGAGACTGTAGCGTTGGGAGCCTTAAAGCTGATTTTTATTTAGGTGGTGTATTTGGGATGTCCTAGGAGGTAGCTCGAGCCACCAAGGACCCTGTTGCATGCAAGCTCGCAACTGTAACCTCTTCCCAGCATCAGCACTGATTTTCAGCCTGTATGCAGAATTCACAAGGCAGGCTGCCAAAAGGGGAGGTAGAAGCCCCGAGCCAAGGCTTATAGATGCTATTCTTGGGGAGATGTAATAAATCCACTGGGCCCCAAACATAGCTTTTAGCGTTGTTTGGATCTCAAAATCAATCCCTTTACAGAGACATCTTCATAGTCCCTAACAGGACCCTACTAAAGTGAGAGAAATACGATACCACATCTCATTAAAGACCAAAAGTCTTGGTTGGAGTCAGAAGGAAAAGCAGGGAGGCTAACTTTTGGCATCCTAAAGCCCAGTCTTGCCTCCCTCCTCATCCATACCTAAAGATGACTTTTGGAGCCACATAGTGGTTTGGGTAGGCTTGACTTTCCAGTTTGTTTTGTTGGGGGAGGGGGGATGTAGTTTGTTTTTTTGTTTGAGGTTTTTCTTTTTAGGTTAATTTTATTTTTTTAAGTTGTATGCGTGTGCGTGTGTCTGCACCTGTCTGTCTGTCTGTCTGTGGATACGCACAGGTGAGTACAAGTACCTAAAAAGGTCTGCAGGTATTGAATCTCCCTGGAGTGGGAGTTACAGATGGTTGTGAGCTATTTGACATGGGCACTAGAAACTGAACTTGGCTCCTCTGAGAGAGCAATGTGTGCTCTTAACCGTTGAACAATCCTTGTTTGTTCTGAGAGAGATTTGGCTTGGTACCCCTGACTGGAACTAGGTAAACAAGGTTGGCTTAGAACTTGTAGTGATCTTCCTGCCTCTGCCTCTCCACTGATGAGATTACAGGCATACATCACCACGCCCAGCTTGATTTGTGTTAGTATGCTTATGGAGCCGGGAATCAAACCCGAGGCGACTCAACTCATGCTCGTCAGTCAGTGTGCCACACTCCTCAGGCATAGTAGGATTTTAGACACTAGAATCTGGGGCTAAGTAGGTGGTTCAGCAGATAAAGGAGACTGCTATCAAGCCTGATGATCTGAGTTTAATCCCCAGGACTCGTAATGTTGGAGGAAAAGAACGAACTAATGCAAGACATCTACACACATGTACATATACAAAATAAGCATTAATTTTTTTCCATGTGGTTGCACATGCCTTTAATCCCAGCACAAGGAAGGCAGAATCAGTCAGATCTTTGAGAGTTCCAGGACAGTCAGGGATATATATATATATATATATATATATATATATATATATATATATCCTGTCCCCCCCCAATTTCTTTAATAAATAAATTAAAGTCTGGAGCTGGAGAAATGGCACAGTTAAGAGCACTCACTCCTCTTGCAGAGGACCCTCCAATTTCCAGCACCCACATGACAGCAGCTAACAGCTAACTCCAGTCCCCAGGCCCACACCCTTTTCTGGCTTCCTTGGACACTACACATGAGGTGCCCAGACATACATGCAGGCAAAAACCCATACCGCATAAAATAAAAAGAAAATCCCAAAGATAAACAAATCAGAATCTGCACTGCACTTTCTCCTGTTGTGTTTCAGGAAGCCCAGACGCTGGGCTGAGGAGACCAAAGCTTGAGTTCTGGACTGTGGAAAGTCTGGCAACTTTAGGGTGAGAGGCAGCCCCAGGATGGCTGTAGCTGTCTCCAGAGCCAATGCAGAGCTGGATTGGAAGCTGTTCTCGGGGATGGAGAGAGGAAGTTGTGCTAAGAATCAACGGGCACAGGATGTGAGGGCTAGGGAGAAATAATGCCTGACGTAATAGCACCAGGGCATTTGAGAGGGTATGAGGTGCAGTTTCCTCACTTGAATAGATTCCCAGGAGAACAGAGCAGAGCAGCTGCCTGCACTGGTCTCTGTGTCTCTGGGACCTGCAGTTAGTCCAGAGGCGCTCTGCCCTGTTTCCAGAAAAGGCTGTTAATTCATTTGCTGTTGTCTGGCCTCTCTCCTCCATTCTGTAACACAAAACGATTCTCTTTCTACTTTCAGAAATTTCATTTTAGGGCTGGGAATGTAGTTTAGTTGGTAGAGTATTGGTGTGCACAAGGCCAGAACGTGTCTCTACTCCCAGCACTTGGTTGGAGGGAAGGGAGCGGGAGAATCAGAAGTTCATTGTCGGTCTCATCTGCTTAGAGAATTGAAAGGTAGACGCACAACATGAGGCCTTGTCTCAACAAAACAAAATTATTTTCCCACTTTAAAAATACTTCAGGGGATTGGAGAGATGGCTCAGTGGTTAAGAGCACTGTCTGCTCTTCCAGAGGTCCTGAGTTCAATTCCCAGCATCCACATGATGGCCCACAACCATCTATAAAAGGAATCTGATGCCCTCTTCTGGCCTGCAGGTATACATGCAGTCATGCACTCATACATAAAATAAATATAATAAACATTTTAAATGCCAAGTGATAGTGGTGCATGCCTTTAATTCCAGCACTTGAGAGGTAGAGAAAGGTAGATCTCTGTGAGTTCAAGATCAGCCTGGTCTACGGAGGGAGTTCCAGGAAAGCCAGGGCTATACAGAGAAACAGAAAAAATACAGGGATTAAAGGCGTGCGCCACCACCGCCCGGCTAGGAGAGAACATTTTTAAGGAGTGCTGGAGAGATGGTTCAGCAGTTAAGAGTACTGGCTGCTCTTCCAGAGGTCCTGAGTTCAATTCCCAACACCGATATGGCAGCTCACACCTGCTTGTAATTCCAGTTCCAGGGGATCTGACACCCTCACACAGACATCCATGCAGGCAAAACACCAATGCACATAAAAATAAAGTGTTTTGGGGCTGGAGAGATGGCTCAGCAGTTAAGAGCCCTGACTGCTCTTCCATAGGTCCTGAGTTCAAATCCCACCAGCAACCACATGGTGACTCACAACTATCTGTAATAAGATCTAACGTAATGTATCTGAAGACACCTACGGTGTACTTACATATAATAATAAATAAATGTTTAAAAAAAATAGAGTGTTTTTCTAAAAAGTTTTTAAAGAAGAGGCTGAGGGTGTTACTCTGTGGCAGAGCACTTGACTAAGCACATATAAGAGTTAAATCTTATATCTTAGCACTAATATTCATAGTGATGAATACCTAACTAATCTCAGCATGTAGTAGGCCGAGACAAGAGGAACAGAGAGAACAAAGGAAAGTTTGGAGTTGTTTTTTTTTTTTTTGAGTCAGGGTCTCATATGTAAGACCAGGCTGGCCTCCAACTCACAGAGATCCACCTGCCTCTTAGTGCTAGGTCACAGGTATATGTCAACTGCTTAGGGGAAAGGAAAACTTTTCATTTGGAAAAGAGTTTTATTTTTACTAGCCATAACTGAAAGTTAATATTTCTTAATTATTTTTGTCAGCCATAAGCCAAGATACTACTGGCAGATATTTCCCTAATACCCTTCAGCTGCAGGTCCCTGAAAAAGTCATTTGTACTTATTTCTACTTTGAAATTAAGCCAGTGATTATATCTACCACTAATTGTTTGTTTGGTTTTTTTTGTTTTGTACTTTGAGATAGGGTTTCTTTGTGTAGCCCTAGCTGTCCTTACTAGAACTCAGAGATACACCTGCCTCTGCCTCCCAAATGCTGCAATGAAAAGCAGGCAAATCGTTTTTTATGTGTATGTCTGTTTTACCTCTGTGTATGTCTGTGTACCACATGGATGTAGTACCCAAGGAAACCAGAAGAGGGCGTGAGATCCTCTGGAACTATTAACCACCATGTGGGTGCTGGGAACTGAACCAAGGTCCTCTGTAAGAGCAACAAGTGCTCTTGATCACTGGGTCATCTCTCCAGCCCCCATTATTTATTATATTAGTAAAGAAGTACAATGCCAGAGATCTGGCACAGTTGATAGACTGCTGGCCTAGAATGCAAAGCCCTGGGTTTGATTCCCAACACTTGTGAGGCGGAGATAGGAGAATTAAGTTCAGAGTCATCCTCAGCTACACATCAAGTCCAAACCTGAGGCTGGAGAGATGGTTCAGCAATTAGGAGGGGGATCCTTTGTCCTCTTCCAGTCTCTGTGAGCCTCCACACATGTTCACAGGCATACATGCAGGCATACACATAAAATACATTTTTTTTTAAAAAGTCCAAAGCCAACCAAAAGGAAAAAAAGATCTAGGTGTGATGGCACATGCCTTTAATCTTAGCACTCAGGAGGCAGAGGCAGGTAGAGTTCGATGCCAGCCTGGTCTTCAAAGTGAGTCCAGGACATCCAGAGCTTGTTACATAGAGAAACCCTGTCTCAAAAAAACAATAACAAAAAGTGCAATGTGAAACTAGGCACCATAAAATCCCACCTTAAATGTTACTCTTTATAATTTTTCCTCTGGTATTTGAGTTGATTTGTTGTAAACATTTTTATAATGAACCCTTAGATACAGCTGGAATATTAAAAGTATTCGTTAACTGGGCATGGTGTTTCATACCTGTACTCTCAACACTGAGGAGACAGGGACAATAGGCACCATGAGTTCCAGGTCAGTTAGAACTACAAAGTATGACCCTGTTGCAAAGAGGCTGCAGAGATGGCCCAGTGTGTACATTTCTTGCCCCCTAGATCCATGTAAAACCTGACTGCTAACAGGAGGATGGCCTGCCTGTCTAGCTAACATGGTGAGCTTCAGGTCAGTGAAAGATTCTCAAAAACAAAAACAAAGGTGAAGTTGTTGAGGAAAGGTTCCAGTGTTAACCTCCAGCCTCCACATGTGCCTGCATGCACAAGGGTGTACACACACACACACACACACACACACACACACGCACGCACGCACGCACACGCGTGCACACACACACACACACACAGTGGTGCTCCGGCTAATACTAATCAGAAAGCTGGGAGATCCCTTTCAGAGGAAGAGGCCGCTGGGAGTAGGGGCAGCCTGCCAGGCCCCAGCTTCCTGTTACTGCCTCTGGGAATCTGGCATGTTGCCCTTGGCTACAGCCAAGCATGAACTGTGACAGGCTGTTCCCAAGGTCAGAGACTGAGTGAAAGGTAAAGGACACACATCCACCAGCCTGTCCCATTTGGTCCCCCATGGGTACTACCCATTCCCACAGTGTATTTGAGAAGTCCTCTAGAGCTTGGTCAAAGGCAGCCATGCACCAACCCTGACCAGAAACAGAAGATACAGGAGTTGTGATTTTTGGCCCTCTTCCAATTTCATTTGATCCCAAGATGGTTTGGGTTTCAGAGTAACTGTCTGTCCTCAGAGGCCTCTCTTACAACACCTCCCAGGGCAGAGATGCTCCTGAGTGCTTACCTTAGAAACCAGCCCCATGGATAGGCCTTTCCACTCCAGAAAAACAGAGTTAACGCTGGCTATGAGATCAAGGCCAGACTGAGCTGAAGAGTGTAATCCTATCTCAAAAAAGGGGGGGGGGCAGTTGGGGGTGATGGAGAGATGGTTCTGTGGTTAAGAGCACTGTTTGCTCCTAAAGGGAACCAGAGTTTGGTTCCCAGCACCCATATAAGGCAGCTCATAGCTGCCTGTCCCTCCAGTTCTCAAGGATATGATACTCTCCTCTGGTCTCTTTGGATGCCTGTCCTCACATGCACAATACACATAAATAAAAATAAGTCTTGGTGGTAAGAAAGCTGGGTATGTTGGTGCACACCTTTATCTCGGTGCCTTGCATACATAAGCCCTAGGTTTGAACCCCAGCACTGCATAGACTAGGTGTAGCCATGTACACACAGGCAAGCACACAAACACACACATATACAAGTGGGAGATGTATAACTCATGTGTAAGGTCCTGGGATTTTTTTTGACATTGAAAAGAAAAAGATTCATATAAGCCATGTTTAAAGTGCTCAACAACATAGTGGTTCCCATTATGTGTACCATAGATATATTTCCACCTGTTTGAAGTTTTCATGAGTAAGAATGCTCCAGAAACTGGGGCTATAGTAGAGTGCTTAACTGGCATGCAGAACTCCAGGTTCAATCCTATAGCTAAAAAGAAGCAAAGAAAGACCAACCATCGCTTTTTAATCCTAGAACTTAGTGGTAGGCAGTCTCTGTGAGTTTCAGGCCAGCCAGGACTATCATAATGGAACTCTGTCTTTAAAAAAAAAAACCCAGCCAGGTAGTGGTTGTGCACGCTTTTAATCCCAGCACTTGGGAGGCAGAGACAGGTGGATTTCTGAGTTCACAGAGCAAGTTCCAGGACAGCCAGGGCTATACAGAGAAACCCTGTCTCAAAAAAACCAAAATCAAAAACAAAACAAAAAGCCCTGCACCAGAAGTTACACACTTATATTGGCCATGTGCCTTGTGGGTTACCGCTAGGAACACCCACTCTGTTTTCCTTACCTCAGTATCTTCCTCCTTGAGCACAGTGACCTCTGTTTCTGCTCTGTTTTATAGTTATTGGTGATGGTTGTGGTGATTAGGCAGGTCCCTGGAGACAATATAACCCAGTTACAAACTACCTAGACCCTTGCCCTTGGGAGGCAAACATCCTAAAACTTTCATGAAAACCCATTTTCTTTAACTCCAAATGTTTCCTCTTATTCATAATTTTCTATGCATTTCTTTGCATGGTAGTTAACTCCCTTTACAGCCTTTATTAACACTGCCTGAACTTGTTATGTGATGGGAGTTCACCATGAGAATTTCTGCAGTTGATTTTTTTTTTCATTTCTGAACAGAGAACATACTAAGCATGGCCACAGCCAATTTTCAGGGACCACTTCCTTCTGAAGGCTTTCCCCTTTCTCTTCCATGACCAGGCCTTGGTTTTGAGGCCTCACTTCCCTGCCTGTTCCCACAGGGGGAGCAAGGTGATTCTGAATGCTCTAGAGCACCAGCCCCACTGAGATGCATCTGTCAAGCACAGTAAGGCTGTTGCCTGGACTCCTAAGGCTTCCCCACTGCCACCTGCACCCCGGAGGGCTGCCCCTCCATCCCACTCCATCTGGCCCACAATGGTAATGAACCTCCTGATATAATCCTCCCAGGATATACTTCTTCTTCCGTGTCTCACCTCCTATGAGGTTTTTAAATTTTTATTTTCTAAGTATGGATGTTTGGCCTGCATGTGTGTGTGTGGACCATGTGTGTGTATGGTGCCAGAAGAAAGCAATAGCTGTCCTGATACTGGAGTCACTGGTGATTATGAGCTAACATGCGGGTGCTGGGAATCAAACCTGGGTCCTTTTAGGTTTTTTCCCTTTTTGTTTTTGCATTTGAAACAGTGTACACTGCCATGCCCAGCTGCAAACTGCCTGTCTTAAAAACTAGATTCTAAGTCCTGAGGACAGGGACTTGAATTTATGTGTGATCTTAGCACCTGGCAGCCAACAGTAACTCGTCAAATCTCAGCAGGTAAAGGCCAGAGTTAAACTGCGTGTAGTGGTACACATACTTGTAACCTCAGTACCATGAAGGCAGAAGCAGGAAAATTTAGGATAGCCTGGGCTACATAGTAAGCCCTAATTTCAAAATAAAAAACAGAAAGTCAGACATGTTTTGGGTTTTTTTTTTGTGGGGGGGCAGGTCAAGGTTGATTTTTTTCAAGACAGGGTTTCTCTTTATAGTCCTGGCTATCCTGGAACTCACTCTGTAAACCAGGCTGTCCTTGAACTCAAAAATCCACCTGCCTCTGCCTCCCCCAAGTGCTGGGATTAAAGGCGTGCGCCACCACTGCCCAGCTTTTTAAAATAGTTTCTGTTTGTTTGTTTTTGTTTTTGGGCCAGACATATTTTATATCTATAACTCATCCTTCAGGGGGCTAAGGCAAGAAGATCATTGAGAGTTCAGGGCCAACCTGGACTTTCAAGTTCATATTTCCAAGACAGTCCAACTCAGTGAGTAGATAAATGGCACCAAGCCTGATTACCTGAGTTAGATCCCTAGAGCCCACATGGTAGAAGAAATGAACTAACCTCTACAAATTTTCCTCTGACTTCCACACACAGGCTATGGCACACATTCACGCACACACAAATAAATGTAATTTAAATACAATTTTTAATATGTTAAAATAGGACAGAGTTGTTATTAGGGGATGTAGGGCAGATAGCCCCAAAAATTGACTGACCAACGGTGGTTTCCTTTGCTTCCCAGGGGGCTGTTGTGGTTCTGACTACAAACAGTATGTGTTTGGCGGCTGGGCTTGGGCCTGGTGGTGTATCTCAGACACTCAGAGGTAAGGGTCTAGGGGTTTTGGAATCTTTCATCCTGGTGGGCAAGAAAGAGGGATTTCCAGTGGGCCCATTCCCTTCGCCACATAGCCAGATTGAGCATCTCCCATCCCCCATCCCACCCTCCATCTGGTAGGAGAAGGCCCCCATGAGGAGAAATAGAAACAGAAATGGGTTGCTCATGGATACAGGGAGCACTCATCAGGATGGTCTGTCCTGTGGGTCTGTCTTAGTTGGTTTTTGTGGTAATAATAAAACACCATGACCAAAAGCAACTTAAAGAGGGCAGGAAGTCTTTCCACTTACAACTTTCAGGTCATACTCCATCACTGAAGAAATCAGGGCAGGAACTACTGATGCAGAGCTGGGCCCTCCCACATAGACCAGTCTATGAAAGCATTTTTTCAGTTTCCAGACATGTCTAGGTTTGTGTCAGGTTGACAAAAAACAACCAACAAAGCTCTCCCACCCCAAGCCCCTCATTGACTGAATGTTCTCTCCAATTGGAAGTGGTCCTGCTTCTGTCCCAAAGACTGCAGAGTTATACCCAGGCAGAGTCTTCGTTTCTGTGTTCTAGCTCAGTTCCTCAGGAAGTCTTCCCAGGCTTATGTCTGCAGTACCAGCATTCAGGAGGGCTGAGGTGGAGGCTTGCTGTAAATAAAACACCAGCCTAAGCTGCATGGCTCCAGTCCTGATTGGCACACACAGAAAGACCCTGACACAAAACGTCTTAATTATTCCAGACTTGCAGGTGTATGTTTGTAATCCTAAGCACTTGGAAAGTGAAGGCAGGAGAATCAGGAGTTCAAGGCCGGCCTCAGCTAGTTTGAGACCAGCCTGGGCTGTTTGAGACCCTGTCTCAAAAAATGCACACACGAAAGTCTTAATTATACACTATTTGAAAGGAGTATACAGAAGTAGGAAACATCAGACAGAACCCACATACATCCTCTCCTCTACAAGCCTTGAGACAATTCTGACAAGGGCAAGAGTCAGAATGGACATACAGTCAGAAGTGATCTGTAACAGTGGGTTAGAGCAGGGTCGAGGGGTGTAAGAAATACCTGCGGGGGCTTGCCCAGACAGTTTGGAATCCTAAGTCAGTATAGAAAGTCTCCAGATTGAAACCTAATAAAGGCAGGGAAGTTTGAGCTCCCAGAGGGCCCACCTCCTGCTCTCCCTGCTGGTGCCTCCAGAGCTCAGCATAGGGCTGGGTACCGCCTCCCCTGCTCCCTCAATACGTACAGTCCAGAAGCATTCCAGCCACCAGTCTATCAGTACCTGCTTCCTCATGGTGAAATATAGTTCTGGGGCAGTGCCCAAGGGGGCAGCAGTAGAAATTCCAACAGAAATCCCCTCCACCCAGATCCCACTGGTCTGCATGCAGTTGCTGGTGCTTGAGGTCTTTGGCATCTGGGGCATGCTAAGGTTGAGGGACGTGAAGCATGACAATCTCTGATTCCCAGGATCCCCCTCTACTCTCCTGTCTTCTCTTTTCACTTCAGCTTTCTAAAGGATCCTGTGTCCCAAGGCCAACAATGTCCTAATCAATTTGTCACACCTGGTTGGATCACCTAGCCTGCTAGAAGACACAGGAACAGCTTCCAAAGAACCCACACACCAGGCTCAGACAGCTGGGCTTGGCCAGAAATAGGAGCTGTGTAGGTAGCCATTGTTAGGGCAATGGCCCTGTGTCCTGTTCTCCACATCTCAGGTCTTCCACTCCTACCTAGTTCTTGCTCCGGGGATCTCCAAAACAGGAAGGCTGGGCCTCCCTGACAGGTAGGGAGTGAAAGCTGAGGGGTTTACACCTCAATCTAGGAATGAGGCTGACCTCAAGTTCAGGATGCCCCCTCCAGGTGAACAGTCTTCACCTGCAACTTTCCCCTACCCCTAGGCCATTTATGGGACATCTCCATAGCCTAGCACCTTTACTTCCCTAGCCTAGTGTAGTGGTGTATTCAAGAGGCTAGATCTAAAGTTCGATGTAGAATTGGGCTACAGAGAGTTCTCGATTGGCAGGCTATGCTAGACTCTATCTCAAAAAGCAGGGGAGGGGGATGGAGGTTTGGCGCAGTAGTAACACTTGTTGCTCTTGCAGAAGACCCAAGTTCAGTTCCCAGTACCCAGGTAGCAGCTCACAGCTGTCTGTAACTCCAGCCCCAGGGGTCTGATGCCCTCTTCTCACCTCCTCAGGAACCAGGCACACACAGGCTACACAGTCATACTTGAAGGCAGACCCTTAGACACATAAAAATGTCACCGTCTATGGTGTCAGCGTCCTTCCTTCCGGAGGCTCAGAGAATCCTCTTGCTTTTCTTTGCTGCAACAGCCTCAGCATTCCTGAGGCCCTCACGAGCAGCCCCCCCCCCCCTTTCTGAGTAACTCTTTCACTTCTGGCATCTGAGCTGCAGCCTCCCTTCCTCCCTGTTGTCCTCCCTCCCTCCCCTCCTCCTGCTCCCTTCTCTCCTTTGCCAGAAGAAAGCTCTGGTGGGTTCCTGTCTGAGCCAGGTCAAACTGGGGTAAAGTGGTTTAGTATTTGTCCAGCATGTGCAAGGCCCTGGGTTCCATTACCAGCACTGAAAATAAAAATGTAAAAAGTTCTCTTAGGCCTTGGGGTGCCAGTGTTAAGGGATCAAATGAAGGCAACTTGGCATGGCTGAAGCCCCAGGCTGCAGCTGTGACTGGGTCCTCTCCCACCAGTGAGGTGGGAGTTGTGTGTTGCCTGTCCCTCACCAGCCTTCCCATCCCATCCACCCGCTTCTGCCCCACTACTTTCAACCTCTGCTTTCTCTTCCTTGGGTTTAAGGAGCCCATTCACACTATCTATGGCCTGCCTCTGCCTAAACCACTGCCCTGTACACATGCACATAGCTGGAGTGAGTGACAGCCTACAGGCACCTTCTTTTCTTGCTTGCTTTAGTTTTTGGTTGGTTGGTTGGTTGGTTGGTTCCCCCACCCCATCATGAGACAGGGTTTCTCTGTGTAGCCTTGGCTGTCCTTGAACTCACTCTGTAGATCATGCTGACCTCGAATTCAGAGATGCGCCTGCCTCCTGAGGGCTGGGATTAAAGGCCTAGGCCACCAACATAGCTTGTTTTCTTAACTAGTACTCTTTTCTTCGTCCATGGCCAACTTTGGAATTCCAAGTCCACCCCTGTGACTGTTCAGGCATAAGTACTCTCTCTTTCCCAACCTTCATTGATCCCTTTTGCCAGTCGGACATCTCAAACTTTCTTTGGGGTTTCCTGAATCTAAATTGGTTTTTTAGTGATATCAACCCCAACCTTGAGGGTTCATACCCCATGCTTGCTATGGCTTATTAATTCCCAGAGTAGCAACCTCATCCTAATTTCTGGAAACAGGTTTTCCTGTGTTAGGAGGGTGGAGATAAGGCTAAATTCCCCAGATTATGGCAGAAATGTCTTGGAAAAAATGATGCTGTTGCAACCTGGTACCCGCTACATAGGCCTCCTGACCTCTGGCCCTGGCTCTGGACACTAGCATACTTCTCCCCAAGCCCAGCAGCTCCTTCTTAGAGAGGATTAACGACAGGAGGCTAGAAAGCCTCAGGCCAGCAAGGGGGTACCTGTGTTCTCTTATAGCTTTAGACTCTGCCGGCCTGGGTGGGTGGAAATACTGGAGCACCACACCGCACCCCAATATATGAGGCATCAGTGCTTATCTGGTAACCACTATGTGTGTTTACTGTGTCCCTTCCCACCCCTCCTGTCCCTACCTTCCCCTATGCCCTGGCTGCTCCTCAGACTGTCTCTGGAGGTTATGACCATCCTGTGTCGCTGTGAGAATATTGAGACGTCGGAGGGGGTCCCGCTATTCGTAACAGGGGTTGCACAGGTAATAACTCACCTGCTTCCTCCTCTATGTCTAACTTTCTCTTCCTGCCCCGCGGGGCCTGGCAGGCAGAAGCTGGATGGACTCCCCTCCTGAGAGTGTGCATCCCTCCTTCCCTCCCTCTTCTCTGCTGCTCTGGGTGCCAGGGTAGATTCAGGCAGATTCTCTAGGTTCCTTGCCACTGCCCCTTAAGACTACAAGTAGAGAACATTCGAGGGATTCTGAAAGTTCTGCCAGGTCACCCAGTGGGTATCATGCATCCATAGCTGGTGAGTCTGTTCTTGGCTGGATTGCTGAGCAGGTCCAAGAGCGTCCTCTGTACCGTGCAAATACCCAGCATCCTCTCTTCCTGTGCCAGATCGCTGATGTCGGAAGCCCCTGCCAGCCGTGACAGTACCTTGCCCTTCCATTTCCTCAACACCAATTGCCCTGCAGCCTTCTCAGACAAAACTCCAGCATCCCTTCCTTACCCAGCCCACCAGTAAGGAAGGAGAGCCTCCCCACCCACTGGCCTTCCCTCAGCAACCACATTTCCTTCTATACCATTACTATACCTGAATCCTCTGACAATGCCCAGGTGCCTTTCAAGCTTAGGTAAATAATGAGTAGTCAGATTGTTGGTACACAGCAGCTCTTTCTAGAATTAATATGCTAGTGTAACCCCAGCCTGCATTTCCCATGTGACCTGCCTAGGCCCCAATACCAAAGGGTGTCCTTCAAGTCATAACCCCTACTGAGGGAAAGAGACCAGACAGCTTCCCTGGTAAGGGGCAAGTGTAGGGTTATTTATATATTGGCCTAGCAATGGGCATACCCTCAGCATGCCTGCCCAATAAGCAGAACTTTCCAGATAGCCTCCCAGGGGTATTGAGTAAGAGTATCCAGGGAGTAAGTAGGGACCCCTGGGCAACACTCAAATAACACCCATGAGCACCCTCCGTGACAGTTGGAGTCCCAGTACCTGCTTTCTGTCCTAGGACACACATATACTGCTATAGCCTAGGCTTTCCCTGTTCCCATTGGCCCTAGAGCACCACCACAATCTCTTGCTTGTTTTACTCACAGTTCAAGCCAGGATAATGAACAGAAAACATATACACACATATGCCACCTCCTTTCCTACTTCCCCTAGAGCCACCTGCTCCTACCCTGCCCTCCCTCATGATCTTTGCACACACGGCCAGCTACATACCTCTGAAGACTCCTCTGTACTTGGACCTTTTAGTCTGTCCCAGCTGGGGCAATGAGCCTCTTCCACACCCCAAGCCCTGGGCCCCCAGACCCATGCCCCTGTTTTGCATTTCTTGGCAGGATTTCCCTAGAGATTATGACGTTGCAGCCCCGCTGTGAGGACGTAGAGACGGCCGAGGGGGTAGCTTTAACTGTGACGGGTGTCGCCCAGGTATAGTAACTCAGCAGCCCCACGCATGTCCATTGAGGTGCCTCGTCCCCATATTGGTGTTTGGGGGGAGGAGAGGACACCAACCAGGGGATGTCTCTCTCCAAAACTCCTGTCACCTCTACAACAGGATCATCATCATTGGAACATGCCCACTTGGCGCCTTGGCCACCCAGCAGAACTAACAGACACTTTCTCTCCTCAGTGGCCCTCTCAAGACAAAACTGGTGTTGAGGGCTCCTGTCCCATTAACCCACACTCCTTTTTTACAGGCATTGGACATAACAGACCTCAGGGTTCGGGCCTCCCTTGTTCCCTGGGTGGCCCAGAGGAAGAGATTCTGTGAAGCAGAGGCAGTCTGGCCTCCTCTGAGCATTCTAGGGGACAGAGACTGCAGCTCCTCTCCCTCAGCTGGGGCCTGGGAGGGGTATCCCACCCTAACCCACCTCACCTTCACAGGGCAGTGAGGTTTGCTACCTGTTCTTGTCTCTGACACGGGAGTTGACAGAACACCTCCAGAGGCAAAGGCACTTTCAGTTAAATCCTGTCTCCTGCCCTGTACTCTCTGCAACTCCATTTGCCTGTCTACGTCCTTTCCATACTCGCTGTCCCTAAGCCTGAGGGTCTCCCCTCTGTAGGAGGCAGGAAAGGCTGGCTAGTGTGGGGGCGGTGGGCTGGAGGGGTGGGGAAATGAGTCCCAAATGTGTGGGAGAGAGGCCAGTGAAGACAGTCCTTGTCCGTGTAGGAGCTCTCTGCACTGCAGCTCTCCCTCCAGGGCTCTCAGAAACCCTTTGCAGCTCTAGGGCCAACAAATCTGACTCGGGGTAACAAGACTGGCAGCCTCTGCATCTCGGGGGCTGGGGCCTCCAGCTGCCTTCCAGCTGCCTCAGGTGTCTCTGTGTCCTCGGCAGGTGAAGATCATGACGGAGAAGGAGCTCCTGGCTGTAGCCTGTGAACAGTTCCTGGGCAAGAACGTACAGGACATTAAGAACGTCGTACTGCAGACCCTGGAGGGGCATCTACGCTCCATCCTTGGTGAGGCCCTGCCCAGACTCTGAGCCAGGGCCAGGAACATGTGCATGGCTGGGCCAGGAGCCTGTCCCACCGAGGTTTGAGCTAAAACATTTTTTAAGTTTTTAATTTCAAAGCACAAGTGGACTGAAGATATAGTTCAGTGATAAAGCTTAGCATGCAAAAGGCCCTGGGTTTAATCCCTAGTGCAGAAAGAAAGAAAGAAAGAAAGAAAGAAAGAAAGAAAGAAAGAAAGAAAGAAAGAAAGAAAGAAAGAAAGAAAGAAAGAAAGAGAGAGGTAGGCTTGGGGAAATAGTTCCAATGCTAAAGTGCTTGCCTACAAGCAAGAGGACCCCAAGTTCCATCCTCAGAACCCAAGATCTTTCTAAGATTGATTTATTTATGTATTTTATGTATATGGGTGCTCTATCTTCATGCACACCACAAGAGGGCATCAGATCCCATTACAGATGGTTGTGAGCCACCATGTGGTTGCTGGGAATTAACTTGGATCTCTGGAAGAGCAGCCAGTGCTCTTAACCTCTGAACCATCTCTCCAGCCCTAGACCCCAAGTATTTAAAACGTGAGCCAGCACACATTGGGAGTGGTGGTGCACACCTTCAGTCCCAGCAGTCGGGAGGCAGAAGCAGGTGGATCTCTGTGAATTTGAGGTCAGCTTGGTTGACAGAGCAAGTTCCAGGACAGCTGGAGCTACATGGAAAAACTCTTTCTCAAAAAAACAAGGTAGACGGTGCCTGAGGCACCCAGGGTTGATCTCTTGCCCTTTTAGGTACCTGTACACACACGTGTGCACCTACACATACAAACATACAAAAAAATAGTACTAATGAAATTTTTAGGAGCTGGGGAGGTGGCTCAGTGGTGAAGAGCACTTGACTGTTCCTCCAGGGGACCTGAATTCAATTCCCGGCACCCACATGGCAGCTGTCTGTAACTCCAGTTCCAGGGGATTCGACACTGTCTCACAGACATAAACTACCTGATGCAGGCAAAACTTCAACGTACATAAAATAAAAGTAAATAAATTATTTAAAATTTAAATTAAATGTACATAAAAATAAGTACATTATTTTAGAATTCTTTTAAGTGAGGACTCGAGGAGAAGGTCGCTGAAGCAGCAGATGGCAGACCGCTCAGGTGTCTGGTACTGCTCAGGACATATTTGCTCATCAGCACAAGGAAGCTCAGGGTTAAACACTTGAAAAAGAAGCCCAGGAAGATCCAGCTCAGACTGCTTGACCCTTGCGTGCACCCAGGCTTGCCTCCGATGCTCTCTCCCTTTCTCAGTTGGCTAGGCCTCTGGAGACTGGCTTATGATCCTTCTCTCCCTCAGGGACTCTGACTGTGGAGCAGATTTATCAGGACCGAGACCAGTTTGCCAAGCTGGTGCGGGAAGTGGCAGCCCCTGATGTTGGCCGCATGGGCATCGAGATTCTCAGCTTCACCATCAAGGTAAGGTGTAGGAGGGAGGCCGACCCCGTGTGTGCCTGGAAGGTGGGTACCTGGTAGGAGGGACAGGACACCCGTTGTACTTATGACTGACTGCTCCCTAGGACAAATGTCCCCCCTTCCTTCCTTAGGATGTTTATGACAAAGTAGACTATCTGAGCTCCCTGGGCAAGACACAGACTGCTGTGGTGCAGAGAGATGCAGACATTGGTGTGGCAGAGGCAGAACGGGACGCAGGCATCCGGGTATGCAGCATTTTTCTTCCATGCCTGAGGGCAGGGAGCTCAGGGTTGATGGGCCTGTGGTCCCTCAGCTAATACTCACTATACCCTTGCTATCCCCAGGAAGCTGAGTGCAAGAAGGAGATGCTAGATGTGAAGTTCATGGCAGACACCAAGATTGCTGACTCCAAGAGAGCCTTTGAGCTGCAAAAGTCAGCCTTTAGTGAGGAGGTCAACATTAAGGTGAGAAGCCAGAGGTCCCCAGGCATAGGACTCAGGGTGTGCTGACTGCCCTGTCACTTACCAATCCTCCTGCTACAGACAGCTGAGGCCCAGTTGGCCTATGAGCTACAAGGGGCCCGAGAGCAGCAGAAGATCCGGCAGGAAGAGATTGAGATTGAGGTAGTACAGCGCAAGAAGCAGATCGCCGTGGAGGCGCAGGAGATCCTCCGCACTGACAAGGAGCTCATCGCCACCGTGCGCCGCCCTGCAGAGGCGGAGGCCCACCGCATCCAGCAGATTGCTGAAGGCGAAAAGTGAGAGCCTGGGCCCAGGAGGCAGGCTGGTCAGTCCACTGTCAGGAGAGCTCTCCACTTCCCAACCACAGCTTGGAAGCTCTGCTATCCCCTTGTCCAAGTCTGTTCCTTTCTGCAAAGCAGATAAGCTCTCAGGCATGTTGTCTGGGAGGTTCCATAAGTTAAGAGTTCAGGGTTCCTTGGGATAGTGCTTAGCACAGGGGACCTTGTGGTTGACCCCTCCCACTTGGAGTTGGGAGCTAGTGGCTTGTGTTCCATAAGAGCTAGCATCCATCACCTTCAAATGTCTCCCATCCCTAACAGCCATCAGAACAGGGATTCGGAGGGTGTGCTGGGCCCCAGGTAAGATTTCAAGGCCCCCGCATCTCTTAACTGATCTGTGTGTCCTGGGTTCCCTCAGGGTGAAACAAGTCCTCTTGGCACAAGCAGAAGCTGAGAAGATTCGCAAAATCGGGGAGGCAGAGGCAGCAGTCATTGAGGCGATGGGCAAGGCAGAGGCTGAGCGGATGAAGCTTAAGGCTGAGGCCTACCAGAAGTATGGAGATGCAGCCAAGATGGCCTTGGTGCTGGATGCCCTGCCCCAGGTGAGGTTCCTTCCCACCCAAGCTTGCACTTGGAGTTATAATCTTCTTGCTTGACCAATGGCAAGTGCCAGGATCTCTCTGGGCCCAGTGGATAACTCCACACTCAGCTCGAGGGAGTGATGAAAACACTCAGCAGGGAGGCAGGATCCCTCCTGCAGACCCAAGCTGTCTGCAGCCATTCGCTGCTGCCCATGTTGCTCAGGGTGTGGGGGACATGGAGTAGAGGAGAAGTGGGGTGGACAGGTGAGCAGAGTCTCTCATTAAACCCTCCAAACACCACATCTCCTAGATTGCTGCCAAGATCTCCGCGCCCCTAACTAAAGTTGATGAGATTGTGGTTCTCAGTGGGGACAACAGCAAGGTGACGTCAGAAGTGAACCGGCTGCTAGCAGAACTGCCTGCCTCTGTGCACGCCCTCACTGGTGTGGACCTCTCAAAGGTATGTACCTTCCTAGCAGTGCTGGGAAACCCTAGACAGCCTAGACTGGAGAGGCTGGTGGCTTCAGGGCAGCAGCCCTCACACCCATCTCTCATCCTTGCAGATACCCCTGATCAAGAATGCTACTGGTGCCCAGGTATGAGGCTCCTGCAGCTGCCTGCCCTTCCAGCGCCTGTTTTAACGTCACAGGGACAGCGAGAACATTTCTGACTCTGGTGCCTTATTTTGTGGGGACCAGAAGTGCTGCGTGTTCAGGCCATCTCTGGCTATCTTCCCTTCTCTCCTGTCTGCCTTTTCTTCCTCTCTTCCACACCCCCATGTTAACTGCCACATTCATCCAGCCTGTCTCCTCATCTGCCATATGTGCCTCTTCCACTGGCTATCTGTTTTTCTCCCCTTCCTTCCCAACTTCACACACATCATCTACTTTAACTGAAGTTGAAGTTGTTTATGATAATCACTGTCTGTCTGTGAGGAGTGGCCCTGCTGCTCCTCAGAATCCTGGTGCCTTCAAGTTCTACATGTATCTGTCTACCCTCCCTGGCCCTGGCAGGGCCCAGCATGGGTATGAGGGTTCTGGGTAGGACACCCACTGTCCTCTCTCCTGGTCTGAATCTCCGAGCGCTAAATGCTGTTGCAGGAAGCCCACAACCCACACACTCTTGTCCTTTGAGGCCTGAGTGGCCATGGCCTGTTGGCCCTAGAGTAATGTTCTTCACACACAGAGGCCCACGCCTGCTGTCATACCTGCCCCTGTCCCCTGCACCACAGAGGCACAGAAGCAAGGCCTCCTGTCTATAGCAGCTTCCTCAGTTTACTACTGCCTTAGGAGGCCCTGCTCGTGCTCAGGGACATCCCTTCCATTGGCTTGTCCTTGATTGGCAGGTGGGTCTTAGTCTGATCCCACTAAGTCTTTCTGGGGTCAGTGTCTAGCTCTGTTGGGGACAAGTAAGGTTTATAGGCCTTCTTCCTGCTAGTGCATGGAGCTCTCCCAGGGGCAGGGCTGTGCCAACCCTAAGAGAATCAAGTGCTACAGACTGGCCAAACCTCACTCCCTCTATGCCATTTTCTTCTTGGCCAACATAATGGGGTTCTAGCCATGGAAAGCAGCTAAATATTCTATATCTTTGCACCACTGGTGGCAGAAGAGGCCAATGCCCAAGTATCCTAATAGGGGTGCAAGGGTATCCCATGAGCCCAGTCCCTGGCCCTGGCTCTGCTCCAGCCTGTGTAGCTGTTCTGCATGTGAATGCTGCATGTCTGGTCTGGGGTTTGGATGTTGCACTACCCCACTGCCTGTCCCCCTTTGGTGAAAATAAAGATCTCTTATACCCATACCTTTCATTGTATATTCTGTGAGGAGAGAAAGTAGGGACCAAGAACCAACCATATAACACTTCAGCATCAGAGTTGCTCTTTCCTACCATAGCCACTGGGAGGCGCCAGCACACTGGCCTTGCCCTCAGTAGAGCCTGACCTTGGCACTGAGGCAGGAGGGCGGAGGACACAGAGTGGGTAAAGGTCCTCTGGCAGGTCGTGAGTCTGCTCAGCAGGGCAGCCCAATTCTCAGGCTTAAAAGCACGAACTCTGATAGGGCTGCCTGTATTCTAACTTAAATTTTAGTTTTGTTATTGGTAAACAACTTGATCTTGAAGGCCTCAGTATTCTTGTACTTTGTGAGGGGTTTGCTTTGAGACAGGGTCTCATGTAGCCCAGGCTGGTCTCAAGTTTGCTAGGCAATCTATCTGGCCTTAAGCCGGGCAGTGGTGGCGCATGCCTTTAATCCCAGCACTTGGGAGGTAGAGGCAGGCGGATTTCTGAGTTCGAGGCCAGCCTGGTCTACAAAGTGAGTTCCAGGACAGTCAGGGCTACACAAAGAAACCCTGTCTCAAAAAACCAAAAAAAAAAAATCTATCTGGCCTTGAATTCCATTTTCCTCCTGCATTCCCAAAGCTGGGATTACAGACATACACCACCACATCTGGCAAAATTTCTTAATGTAATTTCTTTCTTTCTTTCTTTCTTTTTTTTTTTTTTTTTTTTTTTTTTTTTTGTTTTGGTTTATTTTCTTTTCTTTTTCAAGACAGGGTTTCTCTGTGTAGCCCTGGCTGTCCCAGAACTCACTCTGTAGACCAAGCTGGTGTTGAACTCAGAAATCCGCCTGCCTCTGCCTCCCAAGTGCTGGGATTACAGGTATGTACCACCACTGGCTGGCTTCTGGCAAGATTTCTTAATGTAAAAACAAGAGCAGAGCTGGGGAGATGATTCTGTGGGTAAGAGCAGTTGCTACACAAGCATGGAGACCTGAGTTCACATCCCAGCACCCACATAAAAAGTAGTGTAGCCACACACACCTGGAACCTAGTGTAAACTAGGGCAGAGATAGGATTGCTAGGGATTGCAGGCAGTCAGCCTAGCCAAAAAAGAACTCTCAAAGGAATAAGGCAGAGTAATAAAGGGTGTATGCACCTGCACACACATCACGCCTACACACACAGACATATCCCACGTGTGCAGATGGGCTTGGTGAGGTGGTTCGTGGTAAAAGTGCTTTCATAAAATCCTGACTATCGGAGTTCCGATTCCAGGGACTGCATAAAGATGAAGGGAGAAAACTGACTCCATAAAATTGTTCTCTCTCTGGCAATAGACACAACTGCATGTGGATCTTAGTTCAGAGCTACCCGGTCTACATAGCAAGTTCAGGCCAGCCAAGGCTACACAATGAGATCCTGCCTAAAATACTAAAATGGGCTTGACAGCACAGATCTATAATAGCAATCAAGAAGTAAAGGCAGGAGGATTGGGAGTTAAGGTCATAACCAGCCACATAGCCAGCCTGAGCTATGTGAAAACTGGTCTAAAAAGAAAGACAGTTGAGCCTGTGATCTCAGGACTCAAGGTAGAGCCAAGAAGATTTTTACAAGTTCAAAGCCAGACAAAGATACAGAGTTAGACCCTGTCTAAAAACAAGAATGAAATAAATTGACATATTAGACCCCCAAAGTAACTACAGTGGCCAAAAGAAACCCAAAGGATGTGGGGCAGGAGGGATGGCTCAGTGGTTAAGAGCATTTGTTCTTGCATAATACTGGGTTAAATTTACCTACATGGTGACTTAAAAACATCTATAACTCTAGTATTAGAGAGTCAGATGTCTTCCCACCTCCATGGGCACTAGGCATGCATGTGGTACACAGACATTCATGCAAGCAAAACACTCATACATCTAAAAAAGTTTGTAAAAATGAGTCAAATACACCACAAAATTATTATACCTTTATCTCACAGCCTGCATCCTGTCTGCACCAGTGCAGTAGAACATGCATGCCTGAAATCAGAAGCCTGAGGAGACACAAGCAAGAGGGTCAATGCAAGTCCAGGGCCAGCCTGGGCTACCAAGTGAGACTCCGTTTTAGAGAAAGAGGGCTGGTGATGTAGTTCAGGTGATAAGGTGCTTGCCTGCCATGCACAGTGCCCTGGGCAGTCATAATCTCCAGCAATTCATCAGCCTTTAGTAACGGTGCAGGCCTGTAATTCCAGCACTTGGGAGGTAGAGGCAAAAACATCAGTAGTTCTGGGTAATTCTCAGCTACATAGTTAAGTTGAGGCCAGTTTGGAATAAATGAAAGACCTGTCTCAAAATGAAGAAAGGGAGGGGGAAGGGCTGAAGTTCAACAACAGAGTGATTGCCTAACCTGTCAAGGCACTAGATTAAATTCCCAACCATTCTAGCCCAGAAAAAAAAAGGGGGGGGTAAAAATGAGCACTTACAAATTAGATGGCTCAGCGGGTAAGGGCACTGATTGTTCCTCCGAAGGTCCTGAGTTCAAATCCCAGCAACCACATGGTGGCTCACAACCATCCATAATAAAATCTGGCACCCCCTTCTGGTGTCTAAAGACAGCTACAGTGTACTTACATATAATAAATAAATAAATTAAAAAAAAACAAATTAGAAATAATAGCATAATGTTTTGGTCTTTTAAAAAACAGTTTCATGTAACTCCTAAAACAAACAACAATCCTCCTTAGCTTCCAGAAAACTCATTATATTTTACCAATAAGGAAGATAAATGATAACTCAGTAGGCAAATGCACACAATTGATAGACATATTTGGATGTTTTTTTCACTGTTTAAATATATATCCTACATACAAAAAAATAAAAGCAAGTGACAGGCAGGGCACACAGAGTGACCAATAGATAAATGGAAATGTACATGGCAGATTGCATTTTCCAAAGATAGTGGCAACAATATCCTCTGGCCCACATGTTCTTTTTACAGTGAGGCTTTGACATCCTTCCAGCTAGAGATAGAGTTCATGCCTCCTTCCCATCAAACTGGTCAGATGAGTCTCACTATTGAGGTCACTGGAGTATGGCAGAGACACTCTGAAACTATGTCATATACAATGACATAACTTCTGTTTTATTTACTGGAATACTCTTTTGTTTGGTTTTATTTGCTGGAGACAGGGTCTCTAATAGTCCAGGATCACCTTGGGCTCATATTGCCAAGACTGGCCTTGAACCACTGATCTTTCTTCCTCCACAGTTCTAAGAATGACAACTGTGTGCCACCAAGACCAGCCTGGAATTCTCTGTCTTTAAGCCACATGTGAGCAGTAGCACTGTCTTAAGGTCCTTGTCCTATTACAAAGTCTTAAGTAGAGAGATCATAAGGATAGGCCCTGAGCTACCTGGCCAGGATCTAGATGATGCAGCCCGCTCTGTGCAGCATCTGTAGGAGAGACACCCAAGCCAGACTGTGCTGCCAAGCTCCTAAGGTCCAGACCCAGAATCTAAGAGAAATTATTCAAGAGCTGTTCATTGTTTAAACTTTTAATTTGAAAGGTTAAAGAGACAGCTTAGTGGTAGACCATGAATGCAAAAGACTTAAAGTTCAATTCCTAGCTAAAGAGAGAGAGAGGAAATCCAGCCAGCTGGGGTGGCATATTCCTAAATCCCAGCACTTGGGAAGTAGAGGCAGAAAGATCAGGAGCTCGAGGCCAGCCCAAGATACATGACATCATATCAGAAACAGAAAGAAGAGATTGGGGCCACAGCTCAATGGTAGAATACTTTGCTTAACATACACAAGACCCCATGTTCACTCCCCCATACCACAGAAAGACAGGAAGAATTACATAGAGGAGCAAACATTCCAAGCACTCTGGGGGAGGTTGAAACAGGAAGATAAGGAGTTCAGGCCAGCTACGAGCACATGAGACACTGTCTCAAAGAGACACAGCGATAGAAGAGTGGAAAGGCCACACAATCACTTTACAAATCTACTGATGGAATCTTCAGAATCTACTATAGCTCTGTGTGTGTGTTGTGTGTCCTGTAATCCAACTATTCCACATCTAAGAGAAATATGCATATATGTAGGTATAAAAATATTCATGCCATTATTGTGATTAAGGATGCCTAAATATAGCTGGGTGGTAGTGGTGTGCGCCTTTAATCCCAGCACTTGGGAAACAGAGGCAGATAGATCACTGAGTTCTAGGCCAGCCTGGTCTACAGAGTGAGTTCCAAGACAGCCAGGACTACAGGGTTGCAGAGAGAAACCCTGTATCAAAAGACAAATTAATTAATCAATTAATCAATTAATTAATTAGAGGTTCCTAAATTCAAACTACCCAAAATGTTAAATACAAAAATGGAAACATGTACCTGGGTGGTGGCACATACCTTTAGTCCCAGCACTTGAGAGGCCTCAGAGGCAAGGGAGCTCTGAGTTCAAGGTCAGCCTGGTCCACAGAATGAGTTCTAAGACAGCCAAGGCTACAGGACTACCCAGAAAAACCCTATCTCAAGAGACCAAAAACAACAACAACCTCAAAAAAAAAACAAAAGTAAACATGTATTTTTGAAGTTGAATACTATGTAGCGATGAACTACTGCTCCATGTAACAACTTGAATGAGTCTCCCAAGTATAATTTTGACTGAAAGAAGCCAAAGACAATACATTTTTATCATTCCATAATATAAAGTCTAAAAAGTAGGCAAAGGTAATTTATGGCATCTGAGGTCAATACAGAGGTCACCTTTGGGGAAGAGGAAAGACTGAAAAGAACACAGGAAGCTCCTGGGAATGTTTTAATGGTAATGTTCTGCCTGGCTGGGGTGGTTGTGAGGGTGTGTTCATTTTGTGACAATTCACGTATGAACCATGCACTATGTGGATGGATGTACTTCAACAGAAGGCTAATTAAAGATCAGGAAGATAAGGTACTTGGTGGTAGAAAGCTTGCCTAGCATATACACACATATCAGCTCTGTTCCATCCCTGGTAAAACAATAGGAAAAATGTTAATTAAAAAGTAAACTGCCCGGGACTAGAGAGATGGCTGAGCAGTTAAGAGCCTTGGCTGCTCTTCCAGAGGACCTGCGTTCAATTTCCAGCACTCACATGGCAATTCACAATTATCTGTAACTCCAGTTCCAGAGGACCTGACACCCTTACACAGACATACATGCAGGCAAAACACTGATGTACATGAAATGAAAATAATTTTTTTTAAAATGTTAAAAATAAAAAATGGACTGCCAGGTGGACAGTGGTAACACAAGTCAGATGGTGGTGGCGCACGCCTTTAATCCCAGCACTCAGGAGGCAGAGGCAGATGGATCTCTGAGTTTGAGGCCAGCCTGGTCTACAGAGTGAGTTACAGGATAACCAGAGCTACACAGAGAAACTCTGTCTCAGAAATAAATAGTACACAAATAAACAATCTGCCAGTCAAGTTTAGCGGTGCACAGCTGTAATCCCCATACTTTGCAGAAAGGATAATCAAAATGGAGGAGTTCAAGGTCATACTCTGCTACATAGAAAGTTCAAGTCCATTCTTGAGACTCTATCTCAAAAAAGCAAAAGTAAAAAGAAAAAGGCTGGGGAGGTGTCTCGATGGGTAAGAGTGCCGCTGAGCAAGAGTGAGGGGCTGAGTTTGGATCCCCAGCACCCACATAAAAAGCCAGTAACCACACACATGCCTGTAACCCCAGCATTGGGGGTTGGTGCAGAACGGGGATTGCTGTGGCTTGTCGGTCTTCAGCCTAGCTCCCAGTTATATGAGAGACCCTGGCTCAAGGGACTAAGGCAGAGAATGATAGAGTAGAATACCAAATATCTTCCCCTGCCCTACATGGGTAAATGTACCCACACGCATGTACCACACACATATAAGCACATACACACCTCAAAACAATTTTGTAAAGATTTATTTGTTTTATGTATGTGACTACACTGTCACTGTCTTCAGATACACCAGAAGAGGATATCAGATCCCATTACAGTTGGTCGTGAGCCACCATGTGGTTGCTGGGAATTGAACTCGGAACCTATGGAAGAGCAGTCAGTGCTCTTAATCGCTGAGCCATCTCTCCAGCCCCTCAAAACAAGGTTTTGTTTTGTTTTGTTTTTGAGGTGACTTTCATTGTCACTCTGGCTGACCTAGAACTTGCTATGTAGACCAGGCCAGCCACAGAGGTCTGCCTCCCAAGTATTGGGATTAAAGGTATGCATTACCACACCCAGCTCAAAAAACTTAATTTTTAAAACAACTATGAAAAAAGAACCTAAAAACTGTTTGTTTGTTTGTTTGTTTGTATTTTGGGGTTCTCAAGACAGGGTTTCTCTGTGTAGCTCTGGCTGTTCCGGACCAGGCTGGCCTCAAACTCAGAGATCTACCTGCCTTTGTCCCACCAAGTGCTAGGATCAAAGGCGTGTATCACCACTCCGGCTCTGATTAAATGTTTTACTCCTTTACTCT
The DNA here is from genome assembly GCA_036184795.1 of Tokudaia tokunoshimensis. NCBI lineage: Eukaryota > Metazoa > Chordata > Mammalia > Rodentia > Muridae > Tokudaia > Tokudaia tokunoshimensis. The sequence continues at coordinate 43,604,104 of BTHU01000010.1, read as the reverse complement.
CTAAATAAAGTCTGGGAAAATAGACTACTACTGCCCTTCTTTAGTGAACTAAAGAACCTAAGCCCATGGAAGGGAAGAGGCTTACACAAAGACGCAGAGTGTGTGCTCATGCTCAACCAGGACCTGACCCTAGGCTTGAAGCTCATGTCTTTTAGGCCTGTGAGCTCAACGGGGTCTAGCTTGACCAATTGGTCTAGATTGTTCAAAAACAATGACTAGTCAGGAAAGACTACCAAAGTAGCCTAGAAAAGGCAGTAGACAAGGAGACAGAGCCCTAGTTCCAAAGGATGCTCCTGAGGAAGAAGGGGTGGTTTGGGCTTTTGATGGGACCAATGGACTCCCAGAGTGGAGACAGCAGGACCATAACCCCCAGAGCACACTCAGTGCATACTCTGGGCTTTTGTGTACTTGTGAAGGGCAGGAGAGGGTTCTGTATGCCGTTAGAGCCCCTCCATGCTGCTGTATCCACTTCCTGGTGCCTGACTTGCGCTTGTATGGAGCCCAGGACCCACCCTGGCCCGAGGGCATGGCACAGATAGGGATAAGGGGGCAGGAATCCTTACATCTGGGGTGGGTGAGAACTGTCATCAGGATGTGGCCTGATAATCCACACTGCCTATCTCTTCCATAGCAGCTGTGAGGCAGGCAAGTTGTCCTAGTGAGAAGGGTGTTAAGAACCTCCTAGCTGATAGCCGGAAGCATCTGCTTTGAAAAGCAGGGACTCACAGACTCTGGGAATTTTTCATACTGAATAACTACCTTCAGTGCTATGACTAGTGATGAGAGAGGTCATGGCTTGAGAGTAGACACAGGGCTCCCTACTGGTCCCGAGAACAAGAACTCAAGCTGATAAACAGACCTAAGGAGGTATTGGTGGTGAAGTCCATCCTTCCCCCATTTGTCTATGCAGGTGTGCAGGAGGCATACACACTACAGCACACATCTCTACACAGGGGCCCATGGCTACATGCTTCATTGGAAATAAATAGGGGAAGCTCATTGCAAAGTCAGAGGGAAGGAGACTGGTGTTTGGTGAGCTCCACTGTACACAATCAGGCTGTAGATGAGAAGCATCCACTTGTATGATCTCACTGAACCTCACAAAATTAGGGAAAGGAAGGCACTTTGACTTTTTTAAATTTTATTTATTTATTTATTTTTGGTTTTTCAAATCAGGGTTTCTCTGCATAGCCCTTGCTGTCCTGGAACTCACTCTGTAGACCAGGCTGGCCTCAAACTCAGAAATCCGCCTGCCTCTGCCTCCTACGTGCTGGGATTAAAGGCGTGCACCACCACTGCCCAGCACACTTTGACTTTCTGACCAAGAAGCCAAAACTCCGAGATTGTAGACAGGGTCCAGAGTCATTTGGCAGGTGTCAGAAAACCTCAGACCCTGAAAGACTCAGAGCCACGCTGTCCCATCCTGGATGGTGGTCAAGAAGCATGTGACAACCCTAAGGCACACTTCCTGACCCCGTAAGCTGAAAGCTCTGCTTCAAGCCATGGACAGTCTGTGATGCCAAGATGGCAGCTCACAAGCTGGTGGAAGTTCAGAAGGAGAACAGGACACAGTGGGAGGACATACTTGTAATCCTGGCACTTGGAACATGGAGGCAGGAAAATCCCAAACTGGAGATCAGCTTCAACCACTTGTATGGCTTGAGACCACTCTGGGCTACTCAAAACAAAATACACACACACAAAGTTTTTAAAGGGAGAAAGGAAGAGAAGGGTCTGGGGCCGGATATGTAGTTCAGCTGTAGAGTGCTTCCCTACCATGCGGCAAGTGGGTGGGTGGAGTCTGAGGAAATAGAAATGAGAGACAGGAATGATACTTTTCAGGGGCTTTTCCACACACCCTTTCACAGAATCTTCCCAAGGAAGGTGGGGGAGCTAATCTCATCCTCATCTTATAGGCAAAGAAACTGAGGCACAGAGAGATGAATTGAGCAGTGTACACACAATCAATCCCATTGTGACAAGTGGTAAAATTCAGGTCTGATTTCCTTGCCTCTAAAACTTAAGTGGCCCCATAGAAACACATGTGACCTGCTGAATTGTCAGTAAGTTTGTGTGCAGAATCCTGGAGCTCAGAGCTGGAGCCCTACATCCTTGGTTGGTTTACTGTCATGCACAGCCGGGTGCTCGCTCTTTGAGCCTCAGCTTTTATACTGTAAAGTTGGCAGGCAGTCATGAAGACTGATGAATACTGGTAGGACCCTCTCCAGGAAAGCCACGTCTAAGACCCTACTCCCTGGAAGGGCTCCAGGAGCATCTGGGAACACTAGTCAACATCCACACTTGCTTCAGAAGCCGAGAGGGAACATGCTGAGGACCTGAGATGACTTGGGGCACAGTCACCAGGGTGGCATCTGTTCCATGTAAGTCATTCTCTGAACACTTCCCAGACCACAGAAGTGAACCCAACTTGAGGCCATTCACAGAGTAGTTGTCAATACCCAGAGGTCATGTGACTGTAACAGGTGCTCAAGACAAGAGGAAAGAACTAAGGCTTGGACACCGGGGATGTGCCAGAGGGTTGGAAGTGTCACAGAGCAGTGAAGACGGACCTCAGGTGGGATGAACAGGCAAGTTCCCCTTTGTCATTTTCTAACCACATGAACAGTTTAGGATTAGGGAAGTTTTCCAGCTTCTTAAAAGTTTTCTTTTTAAGTGTGTGTGTGTCTTTGTGTGTGCCATATGTTTGTAGGCTCCTAAAGAGGGGTCAGATCCCTGGAGCTGAGGTTTTTTTTTTTTTTTTTGGTTTTTTCGAGACAGGATTTCTCTCTGTAGACCAGGCTGGCCTCGAACTCAGAAATCCACCTGCCTCTGCCTCCCTAGTACTGGGATTAAAGGCGTGCGCCACCACTGCCCAGCTTGGAGCTGAGTTATATTGTGAGCTGCCTCACGTGGCTTCTCCCAGGTGGACTCCTTTTCCCTCCATCTTTTTTTAATTTCTGTTTTCACACTAGAGATTGACCTCAGGGCCTCCTGAATAATAACATGTACTCAACCACTGAGCTATACCACAGGCCTTCAGGTTTTTCTTTTCATACCTGCTAGCTCCTAGATTGATACTAGGCTCTTACTTTTAATTCCTTGTGTCTAAAACACAACAGGAAAGCCAGACATGGTAGCTTACACCTCTAATCTCACATACTCAGAGGCCGAGAGGCTAAAGACTTGTCACAAGTTTGAGGACAGCCTGGCCACAGGGTGAAATACTATCTTAATTACAACAACAATAAAAGAAGATAAAAGCAAGGCCAGGTACGGTGGCTCAGGCCTGCAGTCCCAGCACTGGAGGGGCTGAGGTAGGAGAAATGGCTTGAGTCCGAGGCCAGCCTGGATTGCAATGTCTCAAAAGCCCTCACAGAATGCTAGCTTCACATACTTAAGACAGTCAAGAGGAGACAAGAAGTCACTCTCCCAGCAATGCCTTCACAGCAGGAAGGAAGCTGCTGGATTATTAGTTGTGTCTGCACATGTGGGCAGTATACACATGCGCACTCGTGTGTTCTGCAGGCATGTGTGCTGTCCTAGGTATTTGTAGGTATCTATCCTCCTACTCTCTTAGGGCCATACATTTCCTGTCACTCGCATGGCAGGAATGCTGAGAGTTCAGATGATTTTCCACCCCTCCATAGGCTGCAGTTTTCCATCTTACATAAATGAGGGACTTGAATTTCATGACTTGTTTTTTTGTTGATTGGTTTGTTTTTCAGATAGATTTCATGCTAGACCCAGGCTAGCCTTGAATTTCAAGCAAGCCTATCCTCCTGCCTCAGCCTCAGGGTTAGTTCTGGATTATTGTCACACACCACCAAAACCTGCTCCAACTTCTGCAAGAACTTTGGAAGTGTTCTTGCAGATATGATTAAGGCTTTTGTTTGCTTGTAGATTCTTAAAATGTTTTTTAATTATGTACATGTGAGCATAATTCACTATATATAGTTAAGTGCATTTGAGGGTACAGGTGCTCAAAAAACCAGAGGTACCAGGTTCCCCTGGAATGACAGGTAGCTGTCTGACACGGTTGCTAGCAACCGAACTGCGGTCCTCTGCAGCACATGCTCTTAACTGCTGAGACTTTGCAGCCCCAGATTTGACCATTCTTTATTTCACTCACTCTGTTTGTTTATTGTTTCTGAATTTTCTTGTTTTGTTGAGGCAGTCTCACATAACCTAGGCTGGCCTAGAATTCCTGCCCCTCCCGCCTCCACCTCCCAAGTGCCAGGATAGCAGGCATATTCCACCATGCCTGTTTTATTTTGGGTGCAATAGGTAGTTCTGAAGGCCTTGAACATGCTAACCTACTCTATTACTCAGCTATACTGCAGCCCATAATCCAAGGACTTAAGTTTTGCTTTTTTTTTTTTTTTTAGTTTTTCGAGACAAGGTTTCTCTGTGTAGCCCTGGCTGTCCTGGAACTCACTTTGTACACCAGGCTGACCTCGAACTCAGAAATCCTCCTGCCTCTGCCTCCCAAGTGCTGGGATTAAAGGCATGCGCCACCACGGCCCGGCTAAGTTTTGCTTTTTTATTTTTTTTTCCGATAGGGTCTTGTTATACCTCCATAGTTGGTCTAGAAATAGCTATGGATCCCACTTTGACCTTGAACTTGTGGCAATCAACCTGCTTCAGCATTCTTAGTGCTGGGAGCACTGTCTAAGCCACCGTGCTTAGCTTTCACTCCCCTCCAACCCCCACCCCCATCCCCCCCACTCCCCACCCCGGCTCTGGTTTCAAACTGGCTATGTAGCTAAGGATATCCTTGAGCTTCTGATCCTCCTTCCTCCACCTCCCAGGTGCTAGAGTAACAACCCTGCACCAAAAATGCTGAGCTTAGTCTAAAGACTTCTGAAAAAACAAAATCTAAATAAGAGTAAAGAGCTTAAGCCTGCTGTGGCAGGGGTCAGAGTTAGATCTCAAGGAGAGGCCTAGACTGGCTCACAGCAGCCTCAGGGAGGACTGGGGCAAAAGCAGTTAGAATGGGGGCTCACATGGTGGTTTCCTACCCCACTAAAATATGACTTCCGGAAAGGGAGAGGGATTCCATTCCAGTTCTCTGTGGGGACCTAGGGAGGCAGAGAAGTGGAAAAGCAGCCATCAGGGAAGACAGACTTGGGAGGGGAAAGTGGCCCCAGGTCCTGCTCTGGCCCCTGCAGGCCTGATAAGCAGGTGCTAGGCTCCTACCCTGACAGCTTATCGGGGATCCCAGGTTATCTCACCCAGGCCAACTCTGTTCCAGTTCCACACCCTGATCACAGAAGCCCCCACCCAGAGTTAGAGGCCACACCCACAGCCTCTGGCTGGTAGAGATATCTCTGTCCTCTCCTTCCAGGACCCCTCGCTTCTCTCAGATCCACCTCGGACATGGCCTAAGCAGCGAGGTGGGCCGCGTGACGTAGGAAGCAGCTTGGCTGGCTGTCTGTCTGTCTGTCTCCGAGCAGAGGTGGCTTTGGAGTTCTACCTGTCTGCCTCCTGAGTTCTGGGATTAAAGCTGTAGCAAGGAAAGGGAGGCAGGGGGTGACAAGGCCAGAGCGCTGATGGTGACATTTTCTCACCTGTGTCTCTCTCACTTGACTCAGAGATTGCTGGACCACAGAGCAGCCCTGAAGCTCAGAGAAGAGCAACTTGTCACTAGCCACCAGGCAAAGGGAAGGAGGGACAAAAGGCACATTTGCAGTGTGTTGGGCCTCACCATCACCACAGAAGGAGGGTACCAAGAGCTCCATTTTACATTTGAGGAAATGGAGGCTAAGTTTGGTCCTAAGTCATGGAGCCGGATGTAGTGAGCTGTGACTGCCACTCGGGGCCTGTCACTGCTAAAGCCAGGCAATCTCAGGGTTTCCAAAGTGTTCTGAAGAATATTTCATGGGAGCCAGGCATGAGGGCAGATGCCTACCTATAATTCAGCATATGAAAGCAGGATCAAGTTATACAGGGAATTCCAGGCCAAATTCAGACACACAAGAAAGCTAGCAAGTAAGCAAGAGGGAGGGAGGAAAGAAGGGAGAAAGGGAAGGGAGACAGAGAAAGAGAATTTCAGATGCCTAACAGAAGTCTGCCTTCCTTGTGGTCCTCTGTGGATAGGAGCAGAGCAGACTTAGGTATTTAGCTTAGCTAGCATCTGTGCCGAGTGAAAGCATGTGATGCAAGTTGGCCTGGTGGCAAAGGCCTGTAATGCTAGTTACTTGGGAGGCTTGAGGCAGGAGAATTGAAAAATCAAGGGCTGCTTGAACTATACAGTTAACTTCAATGTCAGCCTGGGCAACTCAAAATCCAAAGTGAAAAGAGGGGCCAAGGGCTGAGGTGCCCTGGAGTCATTCCAGTGCTTGCTCGCAGACATAAGGCTCTGGGTCCATTCTCAGCACTGAAGAAACCTGCCATAGTGGTGAAGGCCTGCAGCCCTGGCACTCAGTAATTAGACACGGGAAACTCAGAAGTTCAATGGCATCCTCAGTTACAAATGGAATTTGAGCTGCTGGTGGTATCGCACGCCTTTACTCCCAGCAATCAGAGGCAGAGGCAGGCAGATCTCTATGAGTTCAAGGCCAGCCTGGTTTACAGAGTTTCAGGACACATGATATTGCACACCTTTAACCCAAGCTCTCAGGAAGCAGAAGCTGACAGGTCTCTAAGTTCCAGGCCAGCCTGGGCTACATATAGAGCTCCAAGCCAGCCGGGGATACACAGTGAGATCCTTTCCCAAGACGAAACAAAGAAACAATAACAAAAGCACTGTCACCGATACCTATGTAAGATGTGTCTTTGAAAAATCAAATAAAGAATGAATAGTCAGAGAAGTGCCCCTGTGGCAGGGACACTTAAGGACCTGACAACGGTTCTAAGGAGGTGAGGGGGATCATGCACGGCAGAGGAGGAGCAATGCTGGAAACAGACACCTCCACAGAACTGAAAGGTTAGGTCTCTCCTCCCCATCCCCCACCCCCAAAGGAGGAAACAAACCAGACTGTCTAGGATAAGAAAGGGGGCGGAACACCCCCCAGAATGAGGGTCTAAATAGCAGAGGCTCAGCTGTGGGGAGTGTCTCAACAGAAGTTTCCGTTTCTCCACAGGGAGAGACCCAAACAGTATTAGGCTTTCACCGTGTCTTGAGCTCTGAAGAAATGACCCCAGGCCCTTACACTGACTCCCACAAGGACCTGCGCCTCAGGTGCTCTTCAGCCTCCCGGGGGCCCACTCACCCAGGGGCCTCACCAAGGTGGCAGGCAAGCTTTAGCTCTGCCCATCTAGCTCACAGTCAAGGTCTAGGGATGGAAATTTAGGCTGAGGGCCCAATGAGCCTGCTCCCAGAGAGATTCTATCTGGATCCAGTTGCCAGGACCCTCCCTGTCCTCTACAGATTCAGTTAACGTCCCCATCACCCACAACAAAATGGGGCCTTATAGCGACAACAAAGCCCTGAAGGACACGGTGAGGGGCTTTCTCTTTCCTAGCCCAGTGGGGTAGGTAGGTAACCTGCTTCACGGGGCGGGGGTGAAGGTGGATCTTGCCTTTACAAAGTCACCCACTTAGGAGGACCGAGCAGGGTGGAGGCGTGGTTCCAGTGTAGTGCTTGACTAGCATGACTAGCCTTCCGTCTCAGCCCCAGAACAAGAGACGAAGCAGAAAAAAGGGAGCGGAGCCTTGTCTTGTCTCATGGAGCCAGCGGGTGAAGAGTTAAGAAATAGGGACTTCTAGAACCCGGGAAAAGTGCCCCACCCAGGGGAGGGGCCAGAGGGTTAAAAGCCAAGCCGCTGGAGTGAGCAGGAAGAGACAAGACAGGCTCTCTCTGTCCAGAGGCTTCCCTTGACAGATGCTCCAGCCTCAGCCCCAGCCCCAGGTAAGCAGCCCTTGGAGTGGCTATCAGCCTGCTTACAGGTCTGCCCAGAGAGAAGCTCCTGCCTCAAGACTTTGTTTCTGTCTGTAACTCTGGATCCCTGACATCTGAACAGACCTTAGCTTCCTCCTCTAAGCCACCTGGGTTATCCCAGACCACAGACAGGATCAGGGCGATGCTGCTCTGGGAGGAAGGGAGGGAAGAACAGAGGTAGGGCTTGTGTGTCCATCCCTGAGCACCCCGAGCACCCCTGAGCCGATCCCCTGGCTCTCTCCAGGTCTGCAGCTCACCTCCTCCTCCAGGGCCTTGGCTGGGATATCATCATATACTGTAAGTTTGTGATGAGACACTACAGTATAGATGATGTACTAGTCTGGGTACCCCAACTCTAGAGCCCTCCTGGTTTGCAGCAGCGATGCGGAAGTGCAGGCTCACTGACGAGCCTACTGACAGCCGTGGCACTTGGGAATGGCGAGGAAACCGTTACCATTACTGAGTTTAGTAATGGTAACGGTTCTCCTGCTGCTCCCACAAACCGCGCCAAGCAGAGCTCATGACCCTGGAGCGGACCCCTGGAAGAAAAGGACACCCAAGCTGACAAGACGACGGGGGTGGGGGATGGGTATATTTTTCTCTTCACTGTGTCAAAGAAATAAAAGATAAGAATAAGAACACTTGTCATTTGACTTTATTAGCCTCCGAGGCTGGGTGGGAGGATGGGGTGGGAGGATCTCCGGATCTCTGTGAGTTTAAAGCTAGCCTGATCTATGTAGGGATAGCCAGCCAGCTAGAGCTGTGGGGCGAGAACCCAGTCTCGGAGAAAAAAAAAAAAAAGCCAGGCAGTGGTGGCACACAGCTTTAATCCCAGAACTCAGGAACCAGACAGGTGGATCTCACTGAGTAGTGGTGCACGCCTTTAATCCCAGCACTTGGGAGGCAGAGGCAGGAGGATTTCTGAGTTCAAGGCCAGCCTGGTCTACTGAGTGAGTTCTAGGATAGCCAGGGCTATAAGAGGAACCCTGTCTTGGGTGGATCTCTATGAGCTCAAGGTCAGTCTAGTCTATATAGAGAGAGAGGACAGCCAGAGCTACAATGGAAAAACCCTGTCTTGAAAAATTAAAAAAGGAAACACAGGTCCTTATACAACTTCAAGGTGAGGAACTTAGGGGAGAAGAGAAAAATTGTGTTCCTACCTACCTACAACTGGAAACTCAGAGGTGGGATGTAACTTAGAACCATGGGGTTCTGGAATGTGGCTGAGCGGGTGCCCTATATAACTGAGACCCTAGGCAGAGGAACTACCTGAGAACTGAGCTAAGGCAGCTTCTCTCCTCCAGTGGAAACACGGTTGGGCAGGCACTGTGCACACTCAGCAGTGCCAGGCTGGCTAGCAGCCAGTCAGTGCCCATGGCCCTTCCCAGTCCTGCAGACCCCTCTGACAGGGGCAGTTCTAGTCAGTGACTCTGCCAGAAGCTTGAGCAAGGATCCGCTGGGAGAAGCAACAGAGGATGGTCATTTGAGGAGTTTCACAGAGAGGCGGATGAGAACATCACAGAGGAAGATGTCCATGAGGTCTCGGCCCACTTCCTGTGCAATCTGGGAGATCAAGAGGCCTTTCTGACCAATTAGGATCCGCTGCAAGTGGTGAAAAGAGAGGAACATGGTTCTGCTCTCAGACCCTGCTCAACATTGTGCTACGCCTCTCTGAGCATCCCTCACTTACCACATGAGATTCTTTGGGCACCAGAAGGTTCTGTTGGATCACTAGCTCCCCACTTGGTCCTTCCTCCCATATCACTGTCTTCTGTATAAGGAGACATCATGACTAGTCAGGCAGGCTCATCTCTGTATCTCTTGGTACCCAACTGTTCCAGGTGTGTGCCTGGTATATGGGCCCTGGGTCCTTTTACTCTGCCCGCACCTGCTGCACACTGTAGGGCACCTCCTCAGGCAGGTACTCTAGGAGCTTCTCTCTGATTTTATTGGCACAGATCTCTTCAGGTGTCTGGCTAGTGAGGACTCCACTGTGGAACTCCCAGGGTCCTGGCTGGGCCTGTGTCAGAAGATATTGCTGTGGGAACAAAGGAAGAGTAGGTTCTTAACTTCCATCAGAACATTTATTTATGCATACTTCTAAGAGAAAATGATTATTACAGGGTCTCATGTAGCTCAAGCTGACCTTAAAATTGCTATGTAGTAGCTAAGGCTAGTGAACTCTTGACCCTCCTTTAGCCTGACAAGTCCTGGGACTATAGGGGTGAGCTACCACAACTGACTTTAATACCTTTTTTAAGATAAGATCTCAGGCAGATCAAGCTGGCCTTGTACATCCTAATTTCTCCAGGCTGGTAACAAACTTCCAATCTTCCTGTCTCTACTTCCTAAATGCTACAATTATAGGTGTGCACCCCCACGTCCAGTTTATGTGGGGTAAGATATTGAATTCAGCACACGAGACAAGCATTCTACCAACTGAGATACATTCCTAACTTTGTTTTTGGCTTCTGTGTTGCCTGGCTGGCCTAGAACTCACAAGGAAGACCAGGTTGACCTCAAACTGAGTAATCCTTCTACCTCTGCCTTCTGAGTGCTGGGACAACAGCAGCATGCCACCACATCTGGCTCTCATTGACAGGGTCTCACTGTAACTGAAGCTCTTCTTGAATTCACTATGTGGCTGAAAATGACCTTGAAATCCTGATTCTCTTGCCTTGACCTTTCAAGTGCTGGGATTACAAACATAAAGTACCACAGCCAGATTTTTGTTGTCTTTTAGAAGACAGGATCTTGGTGGCTTGTCAGGCTGGTCTGGATGAGGACTAGTGTAACATGGTAGAAGCAGTGGATTATGGGTAAGGCTAACTGACCTTCAGTGTGGTCACATCCTTGTTGTTTAGTGCCGATAACATGAAGATCTCCTGGAAGTAGGGCCAGCCAATTCTCTGAGGGTTTCTCACTGAGTGTGCATTTGGATCCTCAGTGTCAGGGCCCGGGCAGTGGGTGCCGGGGCGTGAGCGCAGGGCCTGTTTGATATTAAGCTTCTTGCCATTGACTACGCCTTCAGTGAGGGCTGCTGTCAGCTCCAGGAGAACTGACTTCTGCTTCAAGCAATCTACCTGGACATGTGGGATGAACAAAGTGCATGGTGAGAGCGATGGGACCCTGGAAGGAAAACTCCCTCTCACGCGGGCTGTCCTCACCTTGTTTAAGACGAGGATGCTAGGGACCTGGGAGAACTTGGTCAAGCACTGCAGCACCTGGGGGTTGAGCCGGCTCCTGGTCCACTTGTCTGACACATCCACAAGAACTATGACTAGGTGACAGGGTAGACAAAAGAATATCTATAACCTTCCTCCTGACCCACAACAAGTTCCTGGCTATGGGTCCCTGCCAGACCTCGGCTCCCACACTCCCAGGAATGAAAGGCCCTGTTACTAGAGCTTCAGATCTTTAGTTTGAGTCTAACCAAGATCAGCAGATTCCATGCTCGTCCATGGATCTTCCAGCAAAGAGCGCTCCAGATGGTGCCTAAAGAACAAATGTATCTGTCAGGAAGGCTTATGACCGATCAGTTCTTATGAGGACTGTAGATAATAGGGAAAACTTCCAGCTCCTATGAACAAACATCCCCTCCCCCTCTTCTCTCTCTTTTTTTCTTTTTATCACCACCCTCCCCCACCTCAATACACACACAAACATCCCATAGCTAATACCTCTTCTGTTTAACAGGGCTGATGATGCCAGGTGTGTCAAGCAGAATCTAGAATCAGAAAGATACCCACACCACCCCCCAAAAAGAAAAGATTTTTAGTGGACTAGTGGAGAAAAAGGACACACACACTTTAGGTCCGAGGATTTAGTCCAGGGCTTTATTCATACTAGGCAAGTATTCAAGGATTCCACCAAGAATTTGCAGAGTCACAAGAGGCTTTTTATTTTTTACTTTTTTACTTTGCCAAGGTCTCACTTGTAGTCCTGGCTGTCTTGGAATTCTCTATGTGTAACAGGCTGGACTTGAACTCATAAGAGATCTACCTGCCTCTGCCTCCCAAGTGCTGTAATTAAAGACATGCACTAGAACACATAGTTAAAGAAAGGCCATCTCTGATATCAGCATCCTGCCTTTCCTTCATGGGCAAACGGTTATTGATCTTAGATCTCTTACCCTTCAGTACTCTTTGAATGCTAATGGGACACCCCCCCCCAAGGGAAGGGGGTGACTATGAATAAACAAAAGATTAATGCTGGAGATGTTGCTCAACGACAGAATGCTTGGGTAGCACTCAAGAGACCCTGGGTTAGATCTCCAGCACTATACAAAAGAAAACACACAAAACCACAGAGTTCAGTGTTGAATTGCTTTGTTTAGTCAGGTGTGGTATCACACTCATGTAATCCCAGACTAAGGAGGCAGAGGCAAGAGGATCATTTCAAGTTTAAGGAAAGATTGGCCTACAAATTAAGTTCAGTTTCAGCCAGGGCTACATGGTAAGACCCTGTCTCCAAAAGTTAAAAAAAAAAATACTGAGAGCTGGGTATCGTGGTATCTCTTGTACCTGAGCACCTGAAAGATGGGAGTAGGCAGGAAGATCATAAATTCAAGGCCATCTATGGTTATACATGGAAGAGAAGCCAACCTGGTTACACAAGACTGTCTCAAATACAAAGGATGGGATGGCTTGGTAAAGGTGCGTGCTGCCAAGCCGGACCACCTGAGTTTGGTGCCAGGACCCATGGGGTGAAAAAAGACAAGTGACTATAAGTTAACCTCTGACCTCCAGACAAGCACCACAGCACATGAGCACCTGCACACACTAATAACTTCAGAATAAAGGGCAAAAGCGGGGAGATAGAGGAAAAACTATATGGAGCCTTAAGGAAGGGGAGTCCTCAGAATTGAATCTCTGCATTGTTTCTTTTTTGTTCTTTTGAGACTAGGTCTTATTTTTGTTTGTTTGTTTGTTTCAAGACAGAGTTCCTCTGTGTACCCTGGCTGTTCTGGAACTCACTCTGTAGACCAGGCTGGCCTTGAACTCAGAGATTGGCCTGCCTCTGCCTTCTGAGTGTTGGGATTTGGGATTAAAGGACTGAGCCACCACCACCAGTATGGAACTGAATTATCATTTATTTTTATTTATTTATTTGGTTGGTTGGTTGGGAAGTTTTTGTTCATTTTGATGTTTTGTTTTGTTTTGGAGACAGGGTTTCTCTGTGTAACTGTGTAACAGCCCTAGCTATCCTGGTCCTGGAATACACTTTGTAGACCAGGAACTCATAGAGATCTGCCTCCTCTGCCTCCCAAGAACTGGGATTAAAAGCATGGGCCACCATCACTTCCAGGCATTTTTTTTTAAAGGCTAATTGTTTGGTTTCACTATCTTTTGCAGAACTTCTGCGAGTACCTACCACCTGGGTCTCCTTCTCTGTGATGACCCCCAGAGCTTGACATCGAGTGGTGTGCACCTTCTTTGAGACAGGAAATACCTTCCAGGAAAAAAGAGGTTCCAGTGAGATCCCAGATCTCTCCCAGGCCATCCATAAAAGAAAAGCAAGAAGTGAATGGAAAAAAGATAAAGATGGGTATAGAGGGCCTAGGGAGATAGTTTAATAGATAATAGAATTACTTTCTCTTCTAGTGGACCTAGGTTCAATTCCCAGCTCCTAAGTGGTGGCTCACAACTGACTGTCACTCCAGTTTCAGAGGATTCAACACCTTTTTCTGGCTTCAGTGCATACCAGACACTCAAGCAGTACACATACTTGCAGGCAAAACACCCATGTACAGAAAATAATGCGTAAAAAGGGAGGTGTAGAGGTTGGAATGAGATATCTGTGGCATACTTTACGGCCCAGCAGCTGATTGGAAAGTGTTGACTTCCCTGCATTTGGGGCTCCCAGGAGGACCACTCGGAGGACCCGTGGATTCTCAGGCATGTCAGGAGTGTGGACCAAGAGCAGATTCTGCTCATCTGTGTTAGGATGAGAACAGGAGTGGTGACCAAGGGGGTCATCAGCATGAAAGATGAGCACACCAGGCAGAAACCATACATTCTTAACGCTGAGACTAGTTTGGCATTTGATTTTACTTCATTTCATCAGATTACCTAACCTTCTAAGTCTCTTAGTTTTTTCATATATAATGTGGCATCACATTAACCATCTATGAATAACTTCTTTTTCACAATGACAACTGTGTAAAAAAAAATGTTCAACACAGGCTGGGGATGGTGATACATTTGTAATCAAAGCCCTTAAGAGGTTTAAACAAGAGAGGACTGCCTTTGAGAGCAAGACCAGCCTGGGCTGCATAACTAGATGCAGTCTCAAAAAACAAATCACCACACTAAATTATACCAGAGAAACAGCACTTTATAAAATAGATGTGGTGCTTCGAACTTGAAATCCCAACATGCATGAGGCTGGGGATAGTGAGCTCCAGGTTATCCTGGTCTAGAGTGAAACTGTCTCAATGTTACCTTGAAAGAAAATAGCACTTTCTCAAGTAGCGAGGACTCTAGTCTGATAGGAGACTAGGCACTGTTAATTGCAATACAGTATTATAAGGAGAGACTGAAAAATTTTGTAGAACCTTCATAGCAGCATAGGGTACCACAGTCAGAGTTGAAATTTTTCTGGAACTGGAAATCCTCCTGTTTCCACCTCCTCAGTGTATGGACTACAGGTATACACCATAAGGCCTGACTTAATTTAGGAGCAAAACAAGTAGACAGGGCTCAAGATCCACTTATTGGGTCTTATATTGCTTGCTATATGAGGACAGAGAGAGACAACTTTGCCTTGACTAATGATCTTTGGTGAGCATTACTGATTGTGACTAGCATAGGTTCTAGGTTCTTCACATTTCTAAAACTCTTTATGTTGTTGTTATATTTATTTATTTGTGTGTCAGCGGGAGCTTATGGAAGTCATAGCAAAACTTTCTGATTCTCGATTTCCACTATATGGAACCCAAGGACTGAACTCAGGCTGTCAAGCAACAAGAGACATTGTTTGCTATTTCACAGACCCTCGCTTTCAAACTCTTTAACAGCCTTCACCAGTCGCTTCTCGCTGGGCTCAGATTTATTTTTTATTAAATGAGAGGTTAAACTGATATTCCCAGAGGCATAGGAATTTTACTTAAGATATATGATTTCTACTGCTAAAACCATCAGAGGCCGGTCATGGCCAACACCTGTAATCCCAACACTTTAGAGGCTGCAGCGGGAAGATTCGAGTTCCAAGCCAGTTTGGGCTACACATCAAAACCTGTTATAGACCAGAATACCTGCAACTAACATAGCTGGATCCTTTACCTCTGTGCACCGACACCGCGGGGACGCTCGGAACCAACGAACTGTCAGACTGAGGGAATCCAAGGATACGGTCCAAGGCGGAGTCCTGACCATAACGACTAGAGGCCGGGGCCAGGAGGGGACCAGAGAACGTGGCGCCCACGACACAGGACACGCACCTCGCCTGGCTACCTAGAAGACAGCTGGGCGTAGCAACCCTTTCCCTCCCTGCAAGAGAACCCACCTGCCAGGTCCCTAACAAGGCCCGAACTAGACCAGTGCAGTAGCGCCTGGGGGCAGCCATTTTGCCGCAATGCACCCTGGTACCGATCAGAAGCGCGACACGATTGGACCGAGAAGCCACACACCAACGAGTGGGAGAAAGCTAGACCGGCCCAAACAGAACTGAGGCACACGCGATACCCAAGGAGGTGTAGGGAACGACGATATCCAGAGGCTAAGGATAGGCAAAATTGTGCTGTATTTACTGTGTGAGTATAACGGTCGTCTTGGACTTCCAAACATCATTTCTCCTTCTGCCAAAGTTGTGTAAAAGGGCTTCTTAACCATGTCTTCCTAATGATATTCTTCGGGAAGCTAAGCCGCAGAAACTCCTTTTAGCGTCTCAAGAGGAGAAACTCTCTTATTGCTAGGAGTAGGAGTAGGCGTGGGCATGGGAAAGGGCTCTAGACTGCATTTCACTAGATTTTTTTTCTTTTTCTTTTTTCTTTAAATGTTTTCTAACCTCAACCCTGCAGAAGCCTTTCTTATTTCCTCTTTAGCTGTATTTTAGCTGGGTGCGGCAGTCTTAGCGTTATTATAGCTGTGATGAAATACCATAACCAAAAGCTACTTGGGGAAGAAAGGCTTTTATTTGGCTTATATATCTTGACTCACAATCCACTGAGGGGAGCCAAGGAAGGGACTC
This sequence comes from Tokudaia tokunoshimensis, assembly GCA_036184795.1. Lineage (NCBI taxonomy): Eukaryota > Metazoa > Chordata > Mammalia > Rodentia > Muridae > Tokudaia > Tokudaia tokunoshimensis. The sequence goes on along the minus strand of BTHU01000010.1, from coordinate 43,588,035 downwards.
AAACCAAACAGAAACCTGGACACAGGAATAGATGCAGAGGCCATGGAGGGTTGCTGCTTACTGGCTTACTCCTCGTGGTTTGTTCAGCCTGCTTTCTTAGACCATCTAGGAACGCCAGCCTAGGGGTGGCACCACTCACAATGCCTGGCTCCTCCCACATCAATAACTAATGAAGAAAATGCCTACAGCCCAATCTTATGGAGACAGTTTCTCAACTGAAGTTCACTCCTCTGAGATGACATCAGCTGTGTCAAGTTAACATAAAACTAACCAGCACAGGTTGCTTTGTGAGGTCTGCACCTTTTTGGTGTCTAGGCTTCAGTTAAAGAATGGTCCTGTGGCAAACATCCCTGTTGAGCTGCAGACTGTATTTACCTCCCTAAATATCAGCTCCTATCTATTCTCTGAGACTAAATCTTACTGGAGGAAAATGAACAGCAATAACAAAAACGAACAAAGCAGGTTGCTATATGCGGTGGAGCATTCTTGTAACCCCAACATTTGGGAGGTGAAGGCAAAAGGATGAAGATGTTCAGGGCCAGCCTGGGATGAATACTTGTCTCAAAAGCGGGAAGGGGGGCATAGGTTGGGGAACCTGGCAGATTAGATGTTGTCTTTAATCCCAGGACTTGGGGGGGAAGAAGGAGGATGATCTCTGTTGGAAGTCAGCTTGGTCTATCTAGTCAATCCTAGGCAAGCCAGGGATACATGGTGAGACCATGTTTGTAAATAAATAAAACAAAATAAAATGAAATGGCAGGGGACATGGGTAAACTGGTGAGAGCAGTTGCTGTTCAGGCTTGGTGGCCTGAATTCCAACCCTAGAACCGACTATCAAGGTGAAGAGAATTGACTCCTGAATGTTGTCCTTACACTTCATCTCACATTACACACACACACACACACACACACACACACACACACACACACACACAGAGAGAGACAGAGACAGAGACAGAAAGGACTGGGAATGTAACTCAGTTGGTAGAGTCCTTGCCTTGCATGAAGAGGCCCTAGGAAGGAAAGAGAGAAGCAAGAAATGGTGAAGCTGTTCAGGCCTCCTAGGACCTAGGAGCTCTCAGGATGCTATTGCAGCCAGAGGAACTGAACTTGACCTCTCAGGTTTTGTGGCCTTGAGCTTCCCATGTCCTTTAAAGCCTCTTACTCAAACATCCCCACCTCCACCCCTCTGCTCTGTGCTTGTGATTAGCCAGACAGTCAAACTCTTGAAACTGTAAAATTAAAAAAAAAAAAAAAAGCTGGGCAGTGGTGGCGCACGCCTTTAATCCCAGCACTTGGGAGGCAGAGGCAGGAGGATTTCTGAGTTCGAGGCCAGCCAGGTCTACAGAGTGAGTTCCAGGACAGCCAGGGCTATACAGAGAAACCCTGTCTCAAAAAAACCAAAAAAACAAAAAAAAAAAAAAAAAAAAAAAAAAAAAAGAAACTGTAAAATACATCATACAGGGACAGGAAAGATGATAATTTATTAAGTTTCTCCTCCATATAAACAATGCAGGGTGCTGGGGACACATCACAAAAATCCTTACCCTGATTCACATCTAGAGGTTGTGAATCCTACATCTGTGTGTGTGTGTGTGTGTGTGTGTGAGAGAGAGAGAGAGAGAGAGAGACATTTATTTTAAGATTTATTTATTTATTATAGGTAAGTACACTGTAGCTGTCTTCAGACACTCCAGAAGAGGGCATCAGATCTCATTACTGATAGTTGTGAGCCACCATGTGGTTGCTGGGATTTGAACTCAGGACCTTTGGAAGAGCAGTCATCTTAAACGCTGAGCCATCTCTCCAGCCCCGTGTGTGACATTATTAATTTGACAAGAAGTTGAAGTACATCAGTACAGTGCTTCAGTGAAAGCCTAAATAAAGTAAGTTTAAGAGACAGTGTGAGGGCTGGAGCGATTTGCTCAGTGGTTAGGAACACTGGCTGCTCTTCCAGAGGACCTGGGTTCAATTCCAAGCACCCACATGGCAGTTCACAACTGTCTATAACTCCAGTTCCAGAGGATCTGACACCCTCACACAGACGTATGTGCAGGCAAAACACCAATTCACATTAAGTGAAAATAAAAGAGAGAGAGAGAGAGAGAGAGAGAGAGAGAGAGAGAGAGAGAGAGAGAGAGAGAGAGAGAGAGAGAGAGAGAGAGAGAATATGCAGTTAGCTGAGGTGGAGCTAGTTATGGTGGTTGGTTCACACATGTAATTCTAGTACTTGAAAATGAGATAGGATGATTTCTGTGAGTTCAAGGGAATCCTGAGCTCCACAGTGAGTGGAACTTAAGCAACAACAACAACAACAACATAAAAAGGAAGGCCAGGAAGTGGTGGTGAACACCTTTAATCTCAGCACTTGGAAGGCAGAGGCAGGCAAATTTCTGAATTCAAGGCCAGCCTGGTCTACAGAGTGAGTTTCAGGACAGCCAAGGCTACACAGAGAAATCCTGTCTCGAAAATAATAATAATAACAATTTTTAAAAGGAGAGCAAAACAGCCCATCCCTGAAAACCAACAAGGCAATAGACTGGGGATGTGCCTCAGTTGATAAAGCATTTGCCTAAAAAGCACAAAACCTTTGGTTAGATACCAGCACCACAAAAAATGGTGTGCTGGAGACTGGAGAGATGGCTCAGCGGTTAAGAGCACTGACTGCTCTTCCAGAGGTCCTGAGTTCAAATCCCAGCAGCCACATGTTGGCTCACAACCTGTGATGGGATCTGATGCCCTCTTCTGGTGTGTCTGAAGAGAACTACAGTGTAATCATATACATAGAATTTAAAAAAAAAATGGTGTGCTGGAATATATCTCTAATCCCAGCACTCAAGAGGCAGAGGCAGGAGAATCAGAACCTCAAGGTCGTGTTCAACTAAAAACAAAGCAAGTTTAAGACAAGCCTGGGACACCCGAGACTCTTTCTTTCTTTCTTTCTTTCTTTCTTTCTTTCTTTCTTTCTTTCTTTCTTTCTTTCTTTCTTTCTTTCTTTTGAGACAGGGTTTCTCTGTACAGCCTTGGCTGTCCTGGAATTCACTGTATACCAGGCTGGCCTTGAACTCAGAGATGCACCCACCTCTGCCTCCCAAATGCTGGGATTAAAGGGACATGCCACCACCACTTGGTAAGACCCTATCTTTGATGATGGTGATGATGATGATGATGATAATGATGACAACAACAATCAACGATGACCTGGGCAGCTTATACTTGTAATTGCAATTTCATTACTCAGGAGGCTGAGACAGGAGGATCATCATGGGTTTTAGGCCAGCCTAGATTGCATAGTGATCTTCAACCTGGTCTGAACTCTGAACCTCAACACCACACACACACACACACAAATACAATCCTCTGTAGGGAGAGGCAGGTGGATGGATATCTGAGTTTGAGGCCAGCCTTCTCTACAGCGTGAGTGTGGATATTACATACTCACTTATAAGTGGGTATTAACCATAAAGTATGGGATACCCACACAATCCACAGAAGCAAAAAGGCTAAATAAAAATGAGACTCAAGCCGGGCAGTAGTGGCACACGACTTTAATCCCAGCACTTGGGAGGCAGAGGCAGGCGAATTTCTGCGTTCGGGGCCAGCCTGGTCTACAGAGTGAGTTTCAGGACAGTCAGGGCTACACAGAGAGACCCTGTCTTGAAAAACAAAAACAAAACAAGCAAACAAACAAAAATGAAAGCAACAACAAAAAATGGTAAGTGAGTGGATGTGGTAGTATTTTCCTGCTATACCAGAAATCTGGATACCAAAGCAAAGATTTCTGCAAGTTTGAGGACAGCTAGAGCTACATATCAATTGCCAGGCCATCAAGGTTACCTAGTAAGACTGTCCCTCACACTCAAAAGTAGATAAATTGCATACTGTAAACTCAGCCAAAGAATACATAGCAAATACTTCTGTGTTAACAGATGTAGAAGAATCCCAGGGCTGACAAAATTTTAAGGGAAATGCGTCAAAGTGTCAAAGTAAATCCTTGGTTTTTAAAGATTTATATATTTTTTGGTTTATTATTTTTTCCAGACATGGCCTCACTATACAGCCCTGGCTGGCGTGAAACTCACCTGCCTCTGTCTCCTGATTGCTGGGATTAAAGGTGTGTGCCACCAAGCTCAGCTGTGTTTTATTTTAGTTATAATCACGAGCACATGGGCCATGTGTGCCCAGGTATCCAGAGGCCAGAGCTGTCCAGTTTCCTGGAGCTGGAGTTATAGGCAGTTCTAAGCTGACTGATGTGGGTACTGGAAATTGGATTTGGTTCCTTCTGAAAAAGAAACGTGCTTTTAAGAACTAAACCATTTATTCAGCCTGTGGTTTGTTATTTTTTGCACTACTGGTGACCCAACACAGCGTTTCTCAAGTAGGAAAATTCTTCCCACTGAGTTACATCTCCAAATAATTTTTTTTCTCTCTCCAACTTTTCTTCTTTTTTCAGATAAGGTCTTGTTATATAGCCCAGATTGACTTGGAACTCACTTTTTCTCCCTTGTTTATTTATTTGTCTATTATTTATTATTTATTTATTCACTTTATATTCTGATTACAGCTCCTCTCCTCCCATCCCCCCCCAACATCCCCCCACCTACTCCCTTCCCTTCTCCTCTGAGAAGGAGAGCCCCTCTCCCATGAATACCAACCTACCCTGGCACATCAAGTCACTTCAGGACTGGGCAATCCTCTCTCACTGAGCTCAGACAAGGCAGCCCAGTTAAGGGAACAAGATCCACAGGGAAGCAGCAGGGTCATGGACAGCCCGTGCTCCAGTTGTTAGGGGAACCCAATTGAAAAACAAGCTGCACATCCAGGGTCCAGGTTAGTTGACTCTGTCGGTCTTCCTGTGGAGTTCCTATCTCCTCCAGGTCCCTCGATTCTTCCCCAACTCTTCCCCATACTCTGTGAGCTCCAGCCAATGTTTGGCTGTGGGTCTCTGCATCTGTTTCCTGTCAGCTCCTGGGTGAACCTCTCAGAGGACAGTAATGCTAGGCTTCTGTCTGCAAGCATAACAAGGTATCATCAATTAGTGTCAGGGATTGATTCTTGCCCATGAGAAGGGTCTTAATTTGGACTAGTAGTCCTTCAGTTTCTACTCCATCTTTGTCCCTGCACTTCTTTCTGATAGGCAGGACAAATTTTGGGTCAGAGGTTTTGTGGGTGAGTTGGCATCCTTATCTCTCCCCTGGGATTCCTGCCTGGCTACAGGAGGTGGTCACTTCAGCCTCCTTATCTCCCTCCAACTGCTAGAAGTCTCAGCTGGACTTCCTCTCAGACTCCCTGGAGTCTTCCCCATCCCAGGTCCTACAGATATCAGCCCCAGCCCCCACCCCCACCAGAGGCTGATTTCCTTTCACTCTCCACCCCTGTCCCTCTCTCCCCCCACCCACACTCCCCACAACTGATCTCCACCCTTTCCATTCCCATTCCCTCTTCCACACAGTTCCCTCCCTCCCTCCACCTCCGATGACCATTTTATTTCCCCTTCTGAGTGAGATTCAAGCATCCTTGTTTGGGCCTCCTTTTCTGATTTCTTTTTTGTTTTGTTTTTGGTTTTGGTTTTTCAAGACAGGGTTTCTCTGTGTAGCCCTGGCTGTCCTGGAACTCACTCTGTAGACCAGACTGGCCTCGAACTCAGAAATTCGCCTGCCTCTGCCTCCCAAGTGCTGGGATTAAAGTCGTGTGCCACCACTGCCCAGCTTGAGTCTCCTTTTTATTTAGCCTTTTTGCTTCTGTGGATTGTGTGGGTATCCCATACTTTATGGTTAATATCCACTTATAAGTGAGTATGTATCATACCATACATGTCCTTTTGAGTCTGGGTTACCTCACTCAGTACTAGCCTTTATCTTGCAGAGATCTTCCTGTCTCTGTTTCCAAGTATTGTCTGCAAGAGACAGACCATTTCATATAGCACCTCTAGGAACTGTAATATTTGGTTTCTAGAAGTAAATTAACTTGTCTTGCTAGATTCTTTCTATTTATTTATTTATTTATTTGTGATTTTTTTTTTTTTTTTTTTTTGGAGACAGGGTTTCTCTGTGTAGCTCTGGCCATCCTGAAACTCACTCTGTAAACCAGTGTAAACCAGGCTGTCCTCTGTCTACCCCTAGGACTAAAGGCATACATCACCACATCTGGCTAGGAAAGATATTTATTGATAACCTAATATGCTTTGACTGACTTCTCACTGAGCGAGGCATTGTGCTACATGCCTTTTATGCAAGGCTGGTGGATCTCTCTCTATGAGTTTCAAGGCCAGTCTTGCCTACATAGCTAGTTCTATGTTAGCAAAAGCTTCCTTGTTCCAACAAACACCCTACTCATTGATTACTCCTAACAATGACTAACTGAGGCAGTAAAAGGAAACCTCTTTCCCACTCACTCCCTTTCAGCCTCAGAACTACCTCGGTTTGTAAGTGTGAGGGTAGCTCAGGCTCAGATCCTCCTGTCTGCCTATTTGTTCCCCCAATAAGGTTGTGCAGTATCTTCAGTCCCTCATTCCCTTGTCTGGTTTTCCTTTTCCCTGACCTTTCAGGTGTCACACTGGTTTATGTATTTGATGTATCCTATGGCCCATGCTGGCTTATAATTTTATGTGTAGCTAAATAAGTAGAGACTGGATTCAATTCCCACTCCTTCTGTCTTTACTGAGGGCTGGGATTATAGGTTTATGATTGAGCTCAAAGGTTTCTGTGTTCATTTACAGTGATGGATGGAATTGAACCTAGCACCTCCTGGATGCTAGCCAAATGCCCATTTACTGAGCTATAGACTGAGCTATATTCTACGTTCTTATCCCCAACCTCTACAACACACACACACACACACACACACACACACACACACACTGTGATTAAAGGCATATTCCATCAACCCCGGCTATTGTTTTTGAGACAGGATCTCAGGTACCCAAAGTTGCTACTAATCTAGCTTTTTTTTCTTTTAAGATTTATTTTATGTATATGAGTACACTGTTACTATCTTCAGACACACCAGAAGAGGGCATTGGATCCCATTACAGTTGGTTGTGAGCCACCATATGGTTGCTGAGAATTGAACTCAGGACCTCTGGAAGAGGAGTCAGTGCTCTTAACAGCTGAGCCATCTCTCCAGCCCTAGCTTCTATTTCTAAGTACTGGAAATACAGTCACACACTGTCATGTCTGTTTAATTTGGTGCTGTAAACAGAACCCAGGACTTCATGTAGGCTAGGTAAATAACAGAGTTACATTCTTAGGCATTGAATCTTTTTTTTTTCCAGAAAAATGTTTGAAGCTGAGTAAAGTGGTACATGCGTTTAATACCAAGACTCAGGAGGCAACGTCAGGTGAATATCTGAATTTAAGACCATCCTCCATCCTGGTCTGTGAAATGAGTTCCAGGACAGCTAGGGCTACCTAGAGAAATTCTGTCTCTAAAAATCAATATATAAAACCCTGTCTCTAAAAAACCAGTACATAAATAAAAATAAAACAAAGTAAAAACAAAAGGTTTAAATATGTATGTCCCTTTTATTTTGGTTGACCTGTCTACTGATTATAAAGCCAGAAATTGTTCCACTCAGAAAACCTTCAACCCAAAATTTGTCTTGCCCACAAGATGTGCAGGGATAAAGATGAAGTAGAGATTGAGGGAACAGCCAACCAATGACTGCCCCAACTTGGGATCCATCCCATGTGAGAGAGCCAACCCACACTATTAATGATACTCTGCTATACTTGCAGACAGGAGCCTAGTGTAACTGTCTCCTGAGAGGCTTTATCCCGCAGTGAATGGAGGCCGGGGCAGAGACACACATCCAAACATCAGGCAGAGCCCAGAGAATCTCATGAGAGAGTAGGGGATAGAAGTGAATAAGTCAGAGGGTTCAAGGACACCCCAAGAAGACATACAGAGTCAACTAATCTGGGTCTATGAGAGCTCACGGAGACTAGGCTACCAACCAGGGAGCATGCAGGGGCTGGACCTAGACCCTCTACAAATCAGTAGCAGATGTGCAGCTTGGTCTTCATATGGTTCCCCTAACAAGTGGAACGAGGTCTGTCTCGGTCTCTGTTCCCTGTCACTGGATCCCCTTCCCTAACTGGACTGCCTGGTTGGGCCTCAGTGGAAAAGGATGTGCCTAGTTCTGTAGGGACTAGATATCCCAGGGTGGAGTGATACCCAAGGGGAGATCCCCTTCTCTGAGGAAAAGAAGAGGGGCAGTGGGGGAGGGATTTATAAGGTTGGGACTGGAAAGAGAGGCGAGAGCAGGGCTGAGATCAGGATGCAAAGTGAATTTAAAAAATGTAAAAAACGAATAAAGCCAGAAATCTTAGGCTTGATTTTTAGCTTTGTTTATTGCTATTTATTTATCCAAATAGCTTATAATGGCCTTGAACTTGCTATGTAGCTAAGGATGACCTTGAAGTGTGGCTATTTCTGCCTCCACCTCAGGCTCCATTTTCTATTATATGACCCTGAGTAAGAAATATCTCTTAACTTTAGTTTTCTCCTCTATTAGATGAGGGTAATGATAGCACCTTCGCAGAGTTATTATGATTAAGAGAACTGGCACTTAGCCTGAGTGCCAGTGCATCCCTGGAATTCCAGCGCCCAGGAGGCAGAGGTAGGAGGACCACTCATACATTTTAGGCCAGATGCTGGCTGCTGTTGTGGTGTGTCCCCTTGTGTGCACTGAAATCTAGAAAGACTGAGTCTATATATAGTGCTTACTGCCATATCTACTGTGTGGTGAAGATTAGGTACTCTATATTTGCTCTGTGACAGGGTCTCACTCTGTAGATCAGTCTGGCCTGAAAACTCCACAGCTCAAGCTGGTCTTGAGTTTGTGATGATTCTCCTGCCTCTTCTTCCCAGTTGTGTGCCATTGTGTCTAGCTTCATAGTAAATACCCACCACTCTTCTGGTGGTTGTCATCATTATTCTGAGACAGGATTTCATTTTGTAGCCCAGGGTGGTATTGAATCTATGATCCTATTGTCTTAGCTTCCTGAGTCTTTGGTTGCTTGCTTTCCATAAGATAGGGTCTTCCTATATAAACCAGAATGGCCTTGAACTCAATATGTAGCCCAGAGAAGCCTTGAATGCTTGAACAAATGATCCTGCTGACTCAGCATTTTGTTTGTTTGTTTTTAGTTTTTCAAGACAGACTTTCTCTGTGTAGTCCTGGCTGTCCTGGAACTCACTCTACATACCAGGTTGCCCTTTGACTCTTGGAGATCAAACCTGCCTCTGTCTCCTGAGTGCTGAGACTAAAGGCCTGCACCGCTAGCCTAGCTATGTGGGGCTCTGACTTGACATTCTTAGGAATACTGATAGACTTGGTTCTAGGTTGTATTCTCTATGCCTGGAAGGAGCCTCATTTAAACTCCACATGATCCAGTGGAATGTGTTGGCACAGGTCTCAGAATCCAGAAGTCAGAAGCAAGAGGATTAAAATTTTCGGGCCAGACTGGATTACATAGTTAGACTTGGTTTAAAAAAAAACAAAATCCAGCCAGGCTGTGGTAGCATACTCTTTAATCCTAGCACTCTGGAGGTAGAAGCAAGTGGATCTCTTGAGTTCCAGACCAGCCTGATCTACAGAGTGAGTTCCAGGTACACAGAGAGACCTTATCTTGAAAAGCAAAAACAAACAAATAAAAGGGCTGGTGAGATGGCTCAGTGGTTAAGAGCACTGACTGTTCTTCTAAAGGTCCTGACTTCAAATCCCAGCAACCCCATGGTGGCTCATAACCATATGTACAGCTACAGTGTACCCATATATCTAAAATACACAAACAAACACATCTTTAAAACAAGATAAAACAAAACAAACCCCCAAAAAACAAAAAGAAAAGACGCCAATAAACAAACAAGCTACATGGTCTGGAAATAGAATAAGGGTGATTCTCCAAATGACTATGACTAGATATGATGAATGAATGCTTAGCAGGAAAAAAATTATTCTGTCCTTGATAAGAAAGTCAAGGGGACTGGAAAGATGGCTCAGTGGTTAAGAGCGCTGACTACTCTTCCAGAGGTCCTGAGTTCAATTCCCAGCAACCACATGGTGGCTCACAGCCATCTGTAATGGGATCTGATGTCCTCTTCTGGGCAGATAGAACACTCACATACATAAAGGAAATAAACCTCAATATGTTTTTGCTGGGTGGTGGGGGCGCACGCCTTTAATCCCAGCGCTTGGGAGGCAGAGGCAGGCGGATTTCTGAGTTCGAGGCTAGCCTGGTCTACAGAGTGAGTTCCAGGATAGCCAGGGCTACACAGAGAAACCCTACCTCGAAAAACTAAAAAAAAAAAAAAAAGAAAGTCAAAAGTGCCAGGCAGTGGTAGTACACACCTTCAATCCTAGCAACCAAGACTGGCAGATCTCTGAGTTTGAGGCTAGCATGTTCTACAGAGCCAGGACAGCCTAATAAGTTACATAGAGAAATCCTGTCTCAACCATCAAACAACCTCCCCCACAAAAAACCCAAAAAGTATATGTCTATAAATAAATACATACATGTATATTAAAAAAGAAAGAAAGAAGTCCAATAGGATATAGAGAGGTGACTCAGTAGCTAACAGTACTTGCTACTCTTGGAGAGAAGTAATGTTCGGTTCCTAGCATCTACACCCAAGGGCTCACAGGTGCCTATAAATGCAGCTCTAGGAGATCTGATCCCTACCTAGTTCTGGCTCTGTGTGTGTGTGTGTGTGTGTGTGTGTGTGTGTATGAGTGCTGAACAGTTTTCCCAGTTTTCTTTCTCTCTCTCTCTCTCTCTCTCTCTCTCTCTTGTTTTTTTCGAGACAGGGTTTCTCTGTGTAGCCCTGGCTGTCCTGGAACTCACTCTGTATAGACCAGGCTGGCCTCAAACTCAGAAATCCACCTGCCTCTGCCTCCCAAGTTCTGGGATTAAAGGCGTGCGCCACCACTGCCCGGCTCTTTTTTTTTTTTTAAGATTTATTTATTTATTATATGTAAGTACACTGTAGCTGTCTTCAGATACCCCAGAAGATGGCATCAGATCTCATTATGGATGGTTGTGATTCACAATGTGGGTGCTGGGAATTGAACTCAGGACCTCTGGAAGAGCAGTCAGTGCTCTTAACCGCTGAGTCATCTCTCCAGTCCCCCTTAACAGTTTTCTATGTCATCTTATAAAGACTAAAACTGCAAAAAAACCACAATGAGCTCATACTAAGGTGTTGGAAGTGCTGTCTTGTGGTCAGACCTGACTCAAGCCATTTTAAACATAACAGTTCATATTAACCTTTAATTTGATGGGTTCTATATGAAGCTTATGGTTGTGGAATTTCTTAAGATTAACAAACCTCATAACATACAGAACATAACAGGGTATGTGGTCAGCATGATCCTGCTTTAAGTCAAGTTAGTTTTTTTTGCATCAATGGCTGGCAGGTATATTATTATATTATTACAGCAATAATATGAAATAGCTGTCGGGCATGGAACAAAATGGCTACAGCTATGCTAGGGGAGCAGGCGTCAACACAAAAAAACATACAAATAAATCTTTTTGAATCTTTTTTTTTAAATAAAACAACTAGCTAGCGATGGTGGCACATGCCTTTAAATCACAGCACTGGGAAGGCAGAAGCAGGTGAATCTCTGTGAGTTTGAGGTCACCTTGGTCTACATAGTGAATTCCAGGACAGCCAGGATTACACAGAGAAATGTTGTCTTAAAAAAACAAACCAAAACATGTGTAGTACTGTTTTGTCTACATTTATGTATATGTACCACATGAGCAGTATAGTGCTACAGGTAGCCTAGAAAGTATTGTTACATCTCCTGAAACTGGAGTTATAGACTGTTGTCAGCTGAAAAGTAGGTGCTGGGAACATAACCCAGGTTATTTGGAAGAGCCCCAAGTGCTCCTAACTGCTGAGCTTTCTTTCCAGTCTGAAAATAAAATATTTTTTAAAGAAAGAAATCTAGGCTGGTCATGGTGGCTCACACCTTTAGCCCTAGCACTTGCGGGGCAGAAGCAGAAGGATCTCTGTGAGTTCAAGGTCTGCCTGGTCTACATTGTGAGGTCAAAGCTGTCCTGGTCTACATAGTGAGGTCAAGGCCGCCGTGGTCTTCATGGTCAGTTCCAGGTCAGCCAAGGCTACATAATGAGACCCCTGTCATCATCATCATCATCAACAACAGCAATTCAGATAGGTCTGAGTGTGCTAAAATCTATCCCTTGAGAAGCATAGATGATCACTGTAATTTCAAGGCTAGCCTGTTCTACATAGTGAGGTCTAGATCAGCTAGAGCTACCCCAACTTGAAAAAAGGTGGGGGGATGAACTCATTGGAGGTGTTTGCCTACCATGCATGAAGCTTTGTGGTCAAACCCCAGCACCAACAACCAGTGTGAGGTGGGGCATGTCTTACTCTCAGCACTGAGGAAACGAACTTGTGAGGATTAGAAGTTCAAGATTGCCCTCAAATATATATGGAAGCCAGCTGGGTCTATATGAAACCCTATCATATAGAACTTTAATTCAACTGTAGAACTCTCCTAGTAGACCCAGAATGGTTTAAGTGTGGGTAGAGATACTGTTCATCATGTAGGTTCCAATGGGCCTTCACAGGAAGCACATGTGACAAGGACCCAGTGGCTGGAGACATTGGTGATGTTGATGGTGATGATGGAGATATTGATGGTGTAGCACTGAGAGGTGAGAAGCTTCTTTCTTTCTTTCTTTCTTCCTTTTCTTTCTAAACAGGGTTTTGTTATGTGGCCCTGGGTGGCCTGGTTCTTGCTATTTTTCTCAGGATGGTTTCAATCTCAATTTGAGACAGCCCTTCTGGCAGCTTTCAAAGTGCAGAGAATACAAACATGCCGTAACTTTGAATAAATAGTGAGTACCACATCTTCCAAGCTAGGAGCTAGCTCACAGGCCCTGGTTTCTGGCCACTGTCTGATATTGTCAGCTCTTATCTTTTACTCCACATATCTAAAGATGATCTTGTGCTGGGAGCACTGCTGTATGTCTGTAGTTCCAGTAATTGGGAGGGTGAGGCAGGAGGACCAGAAAGAAGTTCAAGGCCAGACTGGGGCTATATGAGATCTTCTCTCAAAAACAGCAACAAGAAGAGGAGCAGGAGAGATGGCTCTGCCATTGGAAAGAGTGACTGCTGTGCTGGGTAGACTGAGCCATCTGAGAAGAGGAACCTTGATTGAAAAACTGCAGAGGCAGGTGCAGCTCCGCGAGTTCGAGGCCAGTCTGGTCTATGTAGTGAGTTCCAGGACAGCCAGGACATGTAGAGAGACACTGTCTCGAAAATAAAAACAACAAAACAAAGCATAAAACAAAACGAAAACCCAACCCAACCAAACAAGCAAACAACAAAAAGAAAAAACAAAAGCAAGCAAGCCGCCATAAAGTGGGGCTGTAAATCTGGAGGTGGCAGCATAGGCCTTTAGTCCTGACACTTGGGAGGCAGAAGCAGACAGATCTCTGAGTTCAAGGCCAGCCTGGCCTACAGAGTGAGTTCCAGGACAGCCAGGGCTACACAGAGAAACCCTGTCTCAAAAAAAAAAAAAAAAAACCAACCAAACAAAACCAACAATAACAACAACAACAACAAAAGTGGCAGCGGTGGTGGCGGTGGCGGTGGCGGTGGCGGTGGCGGTGGCGGTGGCGGTGGTGGTGGCGGCGGCGGCGGTGGTTGGTGGTGGTGGTGGTGGTGGTGGTGATGGTGGTGGCGGTGGCGGTGGCGGTGGCGGTGGTGGTGGTGATGGTGGTGGTGGCGGCGGTGGTGGTGGTGGTGGCGGTGGTGGCGGTGGTGGTGGCGGTGGTGGCGGTGGCGGTGGCGGCGGTGGCGGTGGCGGTGGTGGTGGTGGTGGTGGTGGTGGAGGAGGTGGTGGTGGTGGTGGAGGTGGAGGTGGAGGTGGTGGTGGTGGTGGTGGTGGTGGTGGTGGTGGTGGTGGTGGTGGTGGTGGTGGAGGTGGAGGAGGTGGTGGTGGTGGTGGTGGTGGTGGTGGTGGTGGTGGTGGTGGTGGTGGAGCCATAAGCAAGCTGCAGGGGCATTTTCCTAATTAGTTACAAGGTTGGAGGGCCCATTCTATTGTGGGTCCTGGTGGTCCTGGATGCTGTAAGAAAGCAGGCTGGTCCCAGGACAGCCAAGACTACATGGAGAGACCCTTTGTTCAACAACAATAACATCACATGGTGCACACACATATATACATATAGACAAACCATCCATACATATTGAATCAAAAAGAAAAAAGAAAAAGAAACAAAGAAAGAAAGAAAGAAAGAAAGAAAGAAAGAAAGAAAGAAAGAAAGAAAGAAAGAAAGAAAGGGCTCTCCTGGGCTGAAGAGTTCAGGGTCGGGGGAGGGGTATGCCAAACAGGAAGGCTCAGTAACAGGTAGAGACTGAGTGATTAAAGAGAGAATCTGAGCCGGGTGGTGGTGGTGGTGGCGCACGCCTTTAATCCTAGCACTTGGGAGGCAGAGGCAGGCAGATTTCTGAGTTCGAGGCCAGCCTGGTCTACAGAGTGAGTTCCAGGCAGGGCTACACAGAGAAACCCTGCCTCGAAAAACCGAAAAAAAAAAACCCAAAACAAAACAAGAGAGAATCTGGAGGCCAGCATCTGCTTTGATATGTTAAATAGACACTTTAGCTATTTGTCCTGGGTTTGAAACCTAACACATATAAAACAAATATTTTTTAAAAATGAATGCAGAAAATAGTTGAATGCTTATCGTTATGTGGAAGATATTTTCAGATTTATTTTAATTTATACGTATGAGTGTTTTGCCTGTATGTGTGTGTATGTGCTCCATATGTGTACCTGGTGCTTTGCTTGAGGAGGTCAGAAGTGTACATCTGGAACTGGAGTTTTGGATGGTTGTGAACCACTATGTAGGAGCTAGGAATAGTAACAAGTGCTCTGAATCAGTGAGCCAGTACTGCAGCCCCTGGAAGACACTTTAAAGACAAAAGAGGAGCTGGAGAGATGGCTCAGCAGTTAGGAGCACTGACTGCTCTTCCAGAGGTCCTGAGTTCAAATCCCAGCAACCACATGGTGGCTCACAACCATCTGTAATGAGATCTGATGCCCTCTTCTGGTGTGTCTGAAGACAGCTACAGTGTATTTACATATAATAAATAAATCTTAAAAAAAAATAAAGACAACAGAAAAAAGAAAATGAGAGATATACATTTTGTCCAGTGATGTAGCCACTGGTTAGTTGACCATACTCCTGTAAACAGAAAGTCTCCCATGCTTATGTAAATTTGAGTCCCTCTATTCCAGACCAGTTAGGAGGCAGCCCACTCGTTAAATTTGCACCTGTGTACACTGTATTAGATACCAATTAATTCATACCAATTTGTAGCAACAGACTTACATTTTTAAAAGACAGAAGCATGTGACAGGCATGTAGCTCAGGCCTGTAATATTGTTGTTATTCAGGAGGCTGAAACAGGAGGATCACAAATTCAAGGCCACCATGGAGTACATATGGTATTCAAGACCAGTCTGGGTTACTATGAGATCCTCTCTTATATAGTCAAAGTCATTATCATCATCACCACTACAATAATACTGTTGTAAGCATCTCATGAAAATCCTTCGGGTTCCTAGGTACTTCTCTGAAAAGAAGGCAGAAAGAAGTTACACCAATTTCTTTTTTCAATGTAGCTCTGGCTATCCTAGAACTTCATCTGTAGATCAGGCTAGCCTCAAACTCACAGAAATCATGCCTCTGCAAAGATTTGTGGAGTGCCCCATTCTGTCCGGCTGTTAGTTTACTAAATACTTCAGAGTTCCATTAAATATAGTTGTATAGGAGCTGGAGAGACGGTCAGCGACTATGAGCACTTGATGCTGATGCGGAGGACTAAAGTTTGGTTCCTAGCATCTATGTCCAGTCGCTCATAATCATCTGTATTAATATTTCAAGTATTGTTGGGTTAACAAGGTTGTGCTACTACCACACAGGGATAAAGGTCTTCTTTATCGGTTTGCAAAATGATCTGACTCCATAGTCGGAGATGTACAGTAGGGAACTAGTTTGCAGTTTCCTCGATGCCTAAAACATTTAGTCTTTAAGTGCAGGGAGGATCCAGAATTCTGGTGGGATAAATCTCAATTCAAGACTTTAGTAATTTAGGCAAGATATTCTAAAGGCCTAAAGGGAAGGCTAAGCAGCCACATTCCCCTAAGACCTTAAGTGTCCAAGGCCAGAGAGCAGCCATGCCCACTTGAGACCCAGAGAAGCAGGACATCAGGCATTGATAAAGACGTCCCCGGAGCGAGGTGCGCAGGCGCTGACTGCCCGAGAGGGCCCCGGGCAATCCGGGCTGCGCAGGCGCAGAATCGGCTCCCGGCCAGTCCGGACGGCGGCTGTGATTGAGAGAGAGGCTGGGGCGTGGAGCAGCAGTGGCGGCGACCGGCGACAACGGAGCAGCCATGAGGGCCGGGCCCAGTCATCGTCAGTGAGTGGTGGTTTAAGGGTAGTGGACACCAAGGAATGCAGATGTGGCGTGGTGGAAGGACACCCTGGGACTAGCGGGGTGGCCTCTACTTGTCGGGGACGGAGGTCGTGGGGGAGGGATAGTTTGAGGTGATGGTGGGAGCATTTGGAGCCTGGATGATTAGGTCGTGAGTCTCAGAGCTGGACAGCTTGGCGGAGGGAACGGGTTGCGTTTCCGTGGGGTGAAAGCGCTCACAGCAGGACCAGTGCCTCGCGCTGCCTGGTTTGTCATCATCCCTTCCCCCAGGAGCTTTGGGTCGCCTCTCCCTTTCCGCTTCTTTCAGAGAATGGTTGCTGGGGGAAGGGTGATGGAAAAATAAAAGCCGTGCTGGAGCTGAAGAAGTCCTCTCTGAACCAGACAGACAAGGGTCGGTCACTGGAGTTACGGTGTGCCCTGGGTAAAGCTTGGAAGTCGGAAGCTCTGTTTAAATTCAGGAGGAATCTAGGTTAAAGAACTAAGGACATGGAGTCAGGTTTGGAACCAAGTCCATCACAGATAAACCTGATCGATAACCTTGGATAGGACTCACTTAACCTTTCTGATTCTCTAGAAGATCCAACATTAAATGCTGGGCTTTTGTAAGTGTCATATATGTGGTTGAGAGAGCTTATGAAACCTATAGGTTTTAAGTACTATACGGATGCTAGTATGTGCCAACAATACAATCGGATTTTAGACCTCATGGTTATTAATGGAGTGATTGATTTCTCCATCAAAACAAAGCATATTTATAAAACCTCAGTAGACAAAAATATGTGCTTCCTGCATAAGTATAGCAGATCATCTGTAGAAATAGCACTTTCTTCTGTGGTGTGACAAATTTACTGTCAAATTGAGTAGGGAAAGTATACTCCTCTACCTTTTTACAAATGGTATGCAGCTTCTGACCCAAGAGGAAGCAAAAACAGCCTAAAACACTGAGCTACGTTCTCAGCCTTCCTTTTACTTTTTATTTTGAGACAGGGTTTCACTAACTTGCTTATGCTGGTCTTGAATTCAAGCACAAGTTGAGTTTGAATTAACAGTCTTGCCTCTGTTTCCCCAGTAGCTGGGGTTACAGGTGTACCTGGTTGAAGTTCTGGAGGGTCATCTGTCAATGCTCGAGTGTCAAGCGATTTATTACTACTGAGCCATCTATCTCCCCAGCCTCTACTTGATGATGGAATCTGAGTCTTGGTTTTGAGTGTGCTAGGCAAGTGCCCTACCACCAGCCCCTTTTGTATGTTTTTCTTAAATTGAAATGGTCTCACTAGGTTACCTAGGCTGCCCTTGAATTTTCAGTCCCACTGACACAGCCACTTAAGTAGCTGGGATTACAGATTTCCATCATCAAATCCAGAAAAGGCTATTATTATTATTATTATTATTATTAAATTTTTTTGTACTCCAGATTTTATCTTCTTCCCGGTCCACCCTCTGACTGTTCCCCATCCCATACCTCCTCCCCACCCTGGCTTCTATTATTTTTATTTTTATTTATTTATTTTTTTCGAGACAGGGTTTCTCTGTATAGCCCTGGCTGTTCTGGAACTCACTCTGTAGATCAGGCTGGCTTCGAACTCAGAAATCCGCCTGCCTCTGACTCCCAAGTGCTGGGATTAAAGGCATGTGCCACCACTGCCCTATTATTTTTATTTTTAAAAAATTGTTTATTTGGAGGCTAGAGAGATGGCTTAGTGATTTGGAGCATTTGCTGCTTTTAAAGAGGCCCAGGTTCCAGCCCTAGCACTTACATGATGGTTCACCATCATCAGGAACTCCAGCTCTATGGATCTACCTTCTTTATTTTGTAGGAAAAAGAACAAGTTTATTTAGTACCCTGCAAAGAAAGCAAAGGGAATTGACAATAATAGAAGAATTGCCTGCCAGCCTCTGATACAGTTTTTTGTTGTTGTTTTTTAATTGTAAAAGCTTCCTTTGCAAGAGTCTGGTTGCCCCAGGGCGTTCTCTGTTTTGGAGCTTGGAGTGGTGTACAGCAGCTTTTCAACTCTTTTCTTCCGTTGTTTATGGTCTCCTGTCAGAAATCTCTTCTGTGAAGTGAAAAAGACAAGTAGGTAGTTGTGTAAGGGTCTAGGAGATGACTGGTTCTGTGAGAGGCTGGAGGAGCACCCCCAAGGCTTTGTTGTTGAGGGTAGATGAAACCAAGGACAGAGTTAAAACTGAGGTGCCCTAGAGAGAAAGTGCTTTTCTAGGCATAGCTTTCCAAAGATAAGTGCAGATGCTTTTCAAGTGGACAGAAAGGCAGATACTGTGGCTCTGCTGGCTCTGAGGAGTCAGAGCTTGAAACAGCCAGGCCTTTTGAAAATTGGGGAGTGATTTCTTTTAGCTGAATGAAGGTGGGGAGTGGCTGTACTAGATCCCTGGAGATCTGGAGATAAGAGGAATGAATTGTTTTAGTGGCATGGGGGAAGTGAACCCTTGCTGTCTTTAACTTACCTGTCTGCTAACAAGTTATTTTTTTATATTTCTGTCCTGGAACTATACAGTGGCTTATAGTTTAATTTTTTTTTTTCTATCTAGTAACTTGATTTTCCTAATAAATTCTCTTGATTGTTCTGTTTGAGAGGGATTTTTAAAAAGGGGGATTTGAGGACTGGGCATGGTGGGGCAGAAGCAGAGGCAGTCAAATCCCTGAGTTTGAGGCCAGGCTAGTCTAAACAGTCAGTCCCGGGACTGGAGAGATGGCTCAGTGGGTAAGAGCACCTGACTGCTCTTCCAAAGGTCCTGAGTTCAAATCCCAGCACCCACATGGTGGCTCACAACCATCTGTAATGAGATCTGATGCCCTCTTCTGGTGCGTCTGAAGGCAGCTACAGTGTCCTTACATAAAATAAATAAATCTTAAACAGTCAGTCCCAAACCAGCCAGTACTACACAGTGGAACTCTGTCTCAAAAACACAAGAGGGTCGGGGGGGGGGGGACTTGGAGCAAGACCTGATGGCCTAGGCCTGTAATACCAGCTAGCTGCTAGGGAATGAGACGGTGATGTAGGAGAAGAGCTCTAGTTCAAGACTTGCCTGGGTTACAGAGTGGGTTCAAGGCTAGCAGGCCAGCATGGGTAAGTCACTCACACACACACACACACACACACACCCTGTTGATTTTGATCTCTAGTACTTAAAAATTAAAGATAGAGAAAAGAGGCCTGAAGAGATGGCTCAGTGGTTAAGAGCACAGGCTGCTCTTCCACAGATCCTGAGTTCAAATCCCAGCAACCATATGGTGCCTTACATCCATCTACAATAATTTCTGATGATCTCTTCTGGCATGTAGGTAATAGAGCACCATATACATAAATAAAAAAGGACAGAGACAAGTAAAGAGGGGGTAGTGAGGGAGGAGTGGATGGGGATGGAGTTCAGCATAGGGCACTTCCTTACACACAGGTGCTTGGGCTCTAGCTCCAGTACTGTAATGGAGACATTCCTTGTATTATAGGTCTTTCCAGAACCCAGCTTTATACATGGTAAATGAAATTATATTTTTAATGTATATTTTTAATAATTTGACATCTATTTTTAATGTTGATAATGCATTTCCCCCCATGGGGATTTCCATCAGTTCAAACAAGTCCATAAATGCCGTGCATTTTATGCTAAAGTAAGTTTGAGCTCTTAAGAAAACTTCCTATGCTTTTCTCCTTCAATTCTTTTACTATTTGTAGTTACTCCTATGTAGTAAGTGATAGTTGCCTGGTGAGGATTTCCTTTGCTGGGGAGAAGTAGAGGATACCAGTGCCCGGATTACCCTTTACATGAGCAGTCTGACTTTCATGAGCCGTTAAGATGTGCAATCTGGTCATGTACGACCTGGTCAGCTCGTGACACTGCTAGGGGTACGGTTTAACAATTTATTTTGTGTTCTGATAGTGGGTTATTTTTTTCTTTTAATAAAAAAAGCATCACATGCCTCAGGGGAAGCTTAAAAACAAAATTATGGTGTTTATAATCAGGAAAATAATTGCTTCAAAACAGTCTTTGTTTCCTGAGAGCCCTTTTGATCTTTTGATCTTGCAAACCATTTCACAACAGTGAAATGGCTTATTAGGTAAGGCTCTGGCCACCAAACCCAACCCCCTAAGTTTGATCTTTGGAATCTGCATGGTAGAAGGAAAGAAGCATCTCCTGAAAGGTGTCCTCTGACCTTCACACTATCCTCCAGCTAGAGGCCTCCCTCTCCATCACAAAATGTAATAATAAACAAAAAGAAAAATCTCTTGTGATAGTTTGCAGCAAGTAGCTAATGATGGAAGTGAGGAATAAATGATTTCTTTTTTGGTTTTGTTTTCTGAAATACTGCTGATGACTTTAAACGGGAACAAGGTGGAAAGAAATTAAAAAGAGGGGCTGGAGAGATGGCTCAGTGGTTAAGAGCACTGACTGCTCTTCCAAAGGTCCTGAGTTCAAATCCCAGCAACCACATGGTGGCTCACAACCATCCGTAACAAGATCTGATGCCCTCTTCTGGAGTGTCTGAAGGTAGCTACAGTGTACTTACATATAACAATAAATAAATAAATCTTTAAAAAAAAAAAAGAAAAGAAATTAAAAAGAAAAACCAGAGCCGGGCGGTGGTGGCGCACGCCTTTAATCCCAGCACTTGGGAGGCAGAGGCAGGAGGATTTCTGAGTTTGAGACCAGCCTGGTCTACAAAGTGAGTTCCAGGACAGAGAAACCCTGTCTCGAAAAACTAAAAAAAAAAAAAAAAAAAGAAAAAGAAAAGCCAGGGGATGGAGGTTTCGGTCGGTGGTAGACTGTTCGCTTTGCATACGGAAGTCCCAGGTTGGAGCTTCAGTACTGGAGGAAGACAGCAATAAAACAAAAATAGCAGCAACAATAAAAGTAAGATAATAAGTTAGGGTGGTAATAGGCTTGAGTTGGCAGAATGCTTGTATGCATGAAGCCTGGATTCCATCTCCAACACCAAGAGCACTGGACTTGGATGTATGTGCCTGAAATTTTACCACTTGGCAGATGGAGACAGGAGAGTCAGTTCAAGGCTATCCACAGCTACATAGGAAGTTAGAAGTTCTATCTCAAAAAAGAAGGGGAATGGAAATGAGGCGGGGTTATAGTAATTTACATCTAAAATTCCAGCACTCTAGAGGTTGAGGCAGGTGGATAACTATGAGTTTGAAGATAGCCTGGACTAGATAGTGAGAGATTTTTGAGATAGGGTTTTAGTATGTAATCCCAACTGGTCTGAAACTCCCCTTGTGGACTAAGCTTGCTTCTGCCTCCCAGATGCTGGGAATAAAGGTGTGTTCTACCGCACCTGGTCCTCAGTGGTGAACACTGACCTCAGGGCTTGCCTGCCTGCCTGCCTGCCTTCCTTCCTTCCTTCCTTCCTTTCTTTCTTTCTGTTTGTTTTTGAGACAAGGTTTCTCTGTGTAGTCCTGACTGTCCTGGAACTCACTCAGACCAGGCTGGCCTCGAACTCAAAAACCCACCTGCCTCTGCCTCCCAAGTGCTGGGATTAAAGGTGTGCGCCACCACTGCCCAGGGCTTTTCACATGTTAATAATTCCAAGTTCTATGCTGTGCCATAGAACCGCACCCACAGCCCAAGTCACAGTTGCCCACCAGCGAGAAAGAGTACTGCTTCTCAGACCAGTGTGCCCTTAGTCGTAAGATATCTCCTGTTTTCAGCATTGAAATGTGAGGGGAAACATTGCTGAAGGATTGTTGAAGTGGAGTAAATGATTTGTTAGGAGAATTAATGCAAGGGCTGAGCACAAGCACTGACATCCTACATTGAACCTGCAAGACAGGCCCACACAGTGGGACAAGGTAAGCAAGCATTCCAAGTTAGAGTAAATTCTGAAAATGAAATACTTAGCTGGCAGGGAAGATAGCATGGTTACGAAGGGGTTTGAGGCTTGAGCATTGCATTGTTCCTAACATTGGGGAACTCAGCGGCTTCATCTGGGGGTGGGGTGGGGGGGTGGGATCTGTGCCGACTAAGGAAAAGGAAAGGTTTGAAGATGGAAAGCAAGAGGCGGTATTGATGTGCACCACCATGACAGGACAAGAGAGGGAGGAAATGAGCTAAGACTCTGGCCGAGTAACATTGAATAATGTAGCAAAGCAGCCCAGGAAGTGTGGAAGGCTTTCAGAAGAGTGTGTGCCTAATAATTTAAACTCTTACACTCATGGAGCGACATTGGGAAGATGAGTCTAGTATAATAAATTCTGAAGTGAGAGTGAGTGTGAGACGCAGAGTGGTCAGGGGGCAGGGCAGGGGGCAGGGCAAGGGACAGGGCAGGGCAGGGGCTCTCCAGCTGACCAGAGCTCTCCAGCTGACCAGAGGGGTGATGAGTGTGAAGTCACTGTACTTTCAGTGAGAGGTGAGTGTTTTCTTAGAGAAGTGTTTAATATCTATTCCTGGCTCTTAACTGCCTGAAAGGTTTGTTTGTGCTCCAGTCAGCTGTGATGCAAGGTGAAAGGAGAACACAGTAAAAGGAAAATTACTACCCTCCTCCCTTTTAACATTTTATTTGTTTCGTGAGCATGTGGGTATTTGTATATATTTTTAGATTTTCCTAAAAACTTATTTTATATGTATGCATGCTTTACCTCCATGTCTGCACTACAAACACTCCTCGTCCCTGTAGAGGCCAAAAAGAGGGCATCAGATTCCCTGAAACTGAAGTTACAGACAGTTGTGAACCAAAATGTATGTGCTGGGAATTGAGCCCAGGAAGAGCACTTTCTGAAACCACTGTGGCATCCCTCCAGCCCCATATGTGAATATGTTTGTGTGCACACATGTGCCACGGCATGTATGTAAAGGTCAGCTCTCTCCATTGGGTCTCAGGGATTGAATGTTAGGACATCAGGCTGGTGCAGCAAGTATTTTTACCCATTGAACTATACCATACTGCCTGCCTGCCTGCCATCCATCTATCCATCTATCAAACAGAGCCTTGTGTATCGTAGACTGTCATTAAACTTGGTAGTCTTGAATGCCCTGAGGCTTCTGATCCTCTGGTCTCCATTTAACCAAGTGCTGGGATTGCAGGTATATACCAACAAACCCAGTTTTTGTTTTTTAAGATTTATTATATTTTGTGTATGTGAGTACACTGTAGCTGTCTTCAGACACACCAGAAGAGGACATCAGATCTCATTACAGATGGTTGTCAGCCACCATGTGGTTGCTGGGAATTGAACTCAGGACCTCTGGAAGAACAGTCAGTGCTCTTAGTCTCTGAGCCATCTCTCCAGCCCCAACAAACCCAGCATTACCGGGTGCTGAGAACTGCACTAAAGGTCTGGAGCCTACTGGATAACAACCCTATCGACTGAACTTAAACCCTTAAAGATACAATTAATACCAGAAACTGAAAAATCAGGTTTTGATAGCTCATTATAAAATGATGGTTTCATTTTGAAGTGCCACACAAACCAGCTGTGGTGGGTCACATGGTGGAGGCTGGAGGATGAGAAGTTCAAAGTTGTCTTAGGCTACCAGGGCTTTCTGCCATTGGGAAGCATTTTTATCAACTGAGCTAAATCTCAGTCCTGCTTCTTCTATTCTCCCAAATGATGATTGATGATTAAGACAAGGCCCTCCTAGGTAACTCAGGCTTGCCTTGAACTCATTTCTGACCTGCTTTAAAGAAAAAAATCTTTTTTGAGGGGTGAGGGGGAGTCTCTGAAGCCATGTTTTATTCAGAGTTTGTTTGTTTGTTTGTTTATTTATTTATTGGTTTTTTTGAGATAGGGATTTTCTGTGTAGCCCTGGCTGTCCTGGAACTCACTCTGTAGACCAGGCTGGTCTCGAACTGAGAAATCCGCCTGCCTCTGCCTCCCAAGTGCTGGGACTAAAGGTGTGCGCCACCACCGCCCTGCTGTTTTATTTTAATTCATATGTCTTCCTGTGCCAGGTGTGCTTACGTGTCCACAGGCACCAGGCCAGCGGAAGGCGGGTGTGAGCGGCTCAGTGCTCTCAAGTGCTGTGCCATTTTTATAGCTCTTCAGATTTCATTTTTTGTTTTTGTTTTCCTTTTGGGTTCTTTTTGTTTTTTGTTTTTTGATTTTTTTTTTTTTGAGTCAGCTCTTCTATATATAGCCTCTGCCTCCCAAGTGCTGGGATTAAAGGTATGCACCACTACTTTCTGTCTATAGGTCCTTTTAGATTTCTATAACTTTTTTTGTTTTTTTAAGATTTATTTATTTATTTCATGTATGTGAGTTCACTGTAGCTCTCTTGAGACACACCAGAAGAGGGCATCGGATCCCATTACGGATGGTTTTGAGTCACCATGTGGTTGCTGGGAATTGAACTCAGGACCTCTGGAAGAGCAGATAGTGCTCTTAACCCCTGAGCCATCTCTGTAGCCCTTATTACTTATTTTTATGTGTGTGAAGGTTTTGTTGACGTTTGTCTGTGCACCATATTTATGCAGTGCCCGTGGAGGCCAGAAGAGGGGGTTGGATCTCTTGAAACAGGAGTTAAAGATGGTTAGCTATCATGTTAGGAACCAAACCAGGATCTTCGGGAAGAACAGCTAGTGCTCTTAACTGTTGAATAATCTCTGGAAGAACAGCTAGTGCTCTTTTTTTTTTTTTTCCCCAGAGCTGAGACCCGAACCCAGGGCCTTGCACTTGCTAGGTAAGCGATCTACCACAGAGCTAAATCCCTAACCCCCCAGCTAGTGCTCTTAACTGTTGGATAATCTCTCCAGCCCTTAAAACACACTCTCTCTCTCTCTCTCTCTCTCTCTCTCTCTCTCTCTCTCCATTTGTTGAGGTCTGGTGGTGCATACCTTTGATTCCAGTACTCTGAAGGTAGAAGCAGAAGGATCTCTAAATTTTAGGACAGTCTGGTTTACATAGTGAGTTCCAGGCCAACCAGGGTAACATAGTGAAACCTTGTCTCAAAAAAACAAAACAAAAACAAACAAACAAAACCCAAGAGAGCTGATAAGGGTCCGGAGTATGAAGCAAGGCACTTGCTTAGCAAGCGTGAGGCTCTGAGTTTGATATCCATCATCTCAGAACTGCGGTGGGCAAGGAGCCAGACATGGGGACACAGAGTCTAAAGTATATCTTTTAGCCCTTTATGGGAAGATTTCAAGTTTCAGGCCATTTGAGCCTCATAGCGAGACCCTGCTTCTAAAAAACGAAAAAAATTGACCATAGAGGCCTAGAACACTTGTCTAGAATTAGCAGGAAGCCCTGGGTTCAAACCCCAGAACAAAAAGGAAAGACACAGAAGCCTGGGAATTGAGGCATGTGCTTATGGTGTCAGCACTTAGGAGGTTAGGTTGGAAGATGAGAAGTTCCAGCCTAGCCTTGAACATGTCATGAGATCTTCTCTCGAAACAAAAAGGAGACAAGACTGAGGGACCTGTGAAGTCCCATGGATACTTGTAAACATGTAACCCACATTGAGGGCGGCAAGGAAGCATGTGGAATGTCCAGAATAAGGGGCTGGGGAAACCACTGGCAGCACAGGCACCACTGTTTGTGAATTACGTGAAGACTAGTGTGGGAAGAAGGAAGGATTGGGGCTGGAGAGATGGCTCAGTGGTTGAGGACGCTGACTGCTCTTCCAGAGGTCCTGAGTTCAGTTCCCAGCACCCACATGGTGGCTCACAACCATCTGTAATGGGATCTGATGCCCTCTTCTGGTGTGTCTGAAGACAGCAATAGTGTACTAATACACATAAAATAAATCTTTAAAAAAAAAGAATTTTTTTTCCTGTTTTTGAGACAGGGTTTCTCTTTGTAGCCCTGGCTGTCCTAGAACTTATTCTGTAGACCAGGCTGGCCTTGAATTCAGAGATCTGCCTGCCTCTGCCTCCCAAGTGCTCGGACTAAAGGTGTGCATGCCACCACTGCCCGGCTTAAAGTATATTTTACTAGAGTCAAATGGGTAATACCAGCCCTTGGAAGCTGGAGAAAGATCATGAGCTTAAGGCCATACATAGTAACACCCTGTTTCAGGTTTCAGTGAGATAGAGCAACGCTGGTGCTTTACCCCTTTAGACCAGCCTGGTCTCCATAGTGAGTTCCACGACAGCCAGGGCTACACAGTGAGACCCTGTCCTGAAAAGCTAGAGAAACAAAAAACAAAACAAAACAAAAATATAGAAACAAACAAAAATGTTGGCAGTTCTTTTTCTGCTTGTTAGATTGACTTATTCATTGATTTTTTTTCTTTTTTTGAGTCAGAGTCTCCTGTAACCCAGACTGGTCTTGCTCTAATTGCTAAGGATGACTTTGAACTTCTAATCTTCCTGTCACCTTCAAAGTGCTGAGATCACAGACTTGTGCCAAATGTGATTCAATTAACTTCCTTTATTCCAGTCTCCTCTTCCTGTCTGTCCTAGGACACCGTGTCACTTAAAAACATGTTTTCTGCTGAGCACATGAAAATGTTCCAGCAGTGACATTTATCAAGTTAATTGCTGATTAATATATGAATCTTGTTCAAGGTGTTTATCCTCCCAAGTATTGCCTCGAAGACTGAAGATCAGATGTTTAAAGACATTGTTTTTTCTTTTGTTTTTGAGCCAGTGTCTCAGGTGGTGTAGCATGGCTTCAAATTCACTCTGTAGCTGAGGATGATCTGGAACTTCTTAGTTCTTCTCTCTCCTATGGACTAGGATTGCAGGCTTGCTCGGCACATCTGATTTCTGTGATGCTGTGGATGGAACCAAGGACTTTGTGAAAGCTAGAGAAGTTCTCAATAGCAGAGCTGCATTCTAAGCCCTCTTAGGCCTAGCTAAAACATTCTTAAGTATTCCTAGATGTATATTTTATCTTCCAGGTGTGTGTGTGTTTAGCTTTGGGAAGACATGAAGAAATTGGCTGTAATTTTTTTTTTTAGGTAGCTAGGTTCAAAAGTGCTTAACAACTCAGCCCCCCCCCCATTGTTATCTAGCTGTTTCTATGTGCTATTTTCTCCTGTGAGGCAATTCGAATTTTCTGTCTGTCAGTGTTTTCTAGATCCTGTCTCTTTACTTTTTCCACACCATATTTTTATCTCAGTTGCCTAATTTCATTTTGTCCCTGCTACCACACATCAGTTGCTTTGCTCAGTGACCTTACTGTCAAAACACAGATGATGTTTTCTTTTTAAAATAGTGTTTTTCTACACATATATTTTGCCTTTGTGTATGTTTGTGCCAGAACAACATGTGAGGCCAGAAGAGGGCCTCAAATCCCCTAGGACTGTAGTTACGGATGGTTGTGAGCACCATTCTACGGGAAGGCGTGCTGGGAATTGAACCTGGGTTTCCTGGAAGAACATTCAGTGCTCTTAATTGCTGAGGCATCTCTCTGGACCCCCAGATAGCACTTGTCATTCTTTAGTTTCATTACCAATCTGCTTCTTTAAGCTGATGTCCACTCTTTTTCCTTTTGAGACAGGATCTCTTTGTATAGTCCTGGGTGGCCTGAACAGGCCTCCGAGTACTGGAACTAAAGGCCTGCACCAAGTCTGGCCCAAGATTAATTTTTATTTTATGTGTGCACCTGAGTGTGTACACATCCTCCACCTTTACGTATGTGACTGAAGAGAGGGCATCGTATTCCTTGGGACTGGAGTTACAGACAGT
The DNA here is from genome assembly GCA_036184795.1 of Tokudaia tokunoshimensis. NCBI lineage: Eukaryota > Metazoa > Chordata > Mammalia > Rodentia > Muridae > Tokudaia > Tokudaia tokunoshimensis. The sequence continues at coordinate 43,559,960 of BTHU01000010.1, read as the reverse complement.
TGTGAGGGTGTTGGGAACTGACCCTGGATCCTTGCAAGAGTAGCAAGTGCTTCCCAGCTGGACACTTTGATATTCTATGGGAAGGCTTAGAAAGCCATCTCTGCCCCAAATGCTCGGACATGTGTCAGCCAGGCATAGTGGTGCTCATCTGTAATCTTCATACTGGAGAGGTGAAGACACATGAATTCAAGGTCAGCCTCAGTAGTTCACTAGTTTGAGGGTAGCCTGGGCTGTATTCGATCCTATCTCAAAAAGGAAAGAGGGCAAGGGGGTGGGAGTGGGGGCAGACTCAAACAGAAATTCTTTTAGAGGATTTTGAAGTCATATATAGTTATTTTCCCAGAAAATTAGTGAGAACAATATGAAAAACTAGCTGGGCAGTAGTGGCGCATGCTTTTAATCCCAGCACTTGGGAGGCAGAGGCAGATGGATTTCTGAGTTCGAGGCCAGCCTGGTCTACAGAGTGAGTTCCAGGACAACCAGGGCTACACAGAGAAACCCTGTCTTGAAAAACCAAAAAAAAAAAAAAAAAAGAAGAAGAAAAGAAAAACGAAAAACTGTTAGAACTAGTAACAGTGCAGTCACATGACAATGTACAGGACTCACTAAGGGTGGGCTTTGAGGTTTCAAACCCACCCCATTTCCCAATTCAGCACCCCCCACCCCCAGGCTTGTGCTTGTGGATCAGATGTAAATTCTCTGCTACTGCTCCAGCACCCAGCCTGCCTACTGCCGTGCTCCCCTCCATGATGATCAACAGACTCACACTCTGAAACCATAAGCCCCAAGAAACCTTTCCTTCTATAAGTCACTTTGGCAGTGGTATCTTATCACAGCAGTGGAAAATAACTAAGACACCTAGGGAATATGTTTCTTTGGAGGTAGGAGAATGATGTGAATTGACTTGTGATTAGAAAGAATATTGTTGTTGATATATGAAAATGAATTGTAGAGGAGCTCAAGACTAGTGGCTAGAACTTACCTCCTATACTAATTCAGATGAGAGTTGAGTTGATGGTAAGTTGGATGAAGTTGTAACAGTAACTTTTTTTTTTTTTTTTTGGTTTTTCGAGACAGGGTTTCTCTGTGTAGCCTTGGCTGTCCTGGAACTCACTTGTAACAGTAACTTTTATTTGCCTGATGTAATTATAATCTTGGAGTCTTACTGCCTCAGTGGGCCAACCTAGACCTAATCCTGGAATCTTCTAGCCTCAGTGCAATTTTAGGCCTAGAATGTTTTCAGCCTCAGACTTACTGCTGAATAAGCTCACCCTTTCTAGCTCTTTCTGAACTCTGGCTGGCTGGTTCAACTCAGTTGTTCTGGCTCAAACTACTCTCCAAACTGACTGATTTAATCTGATTTCTCTCAGCTTCTCTTGAATTACTCTGCTTGGCCTCAAACTAACTATGGCAATCATTCTCTGGTTCTTTCTCTTTTCATCTATATCCATCTAACTTGCTCCTTCTGCAACCTGTTTCTCTGTAAGACTGTCCTAGTAAAACTGCCTTCTTTCTACACTGCTCCCTCTTAAGTAGCTTCCCTTCCCTCTCTCCTCCTGAGAATCGAGCAGATCCTATCCTGTCAAATCTTTCTCTGATTCGTCACTTTGTCTGCCACTCAATTAGACATCTCTTTCAAACATGGGTGCTTCCTTCTACAAACCAACTTTACCTTCATTATTTGGAATTAAAGATGTGTACTAAGGCTGTGTAACACCACAACTAGAAATATTTTTTTTCAGTAATTAGCACAATCTCGGGGTTCTTGTATGATTCACTATCCTGCAACAAGTGGCGGTAGAAAAGCTGCAGAGATGTGGACAGTCTGTGTGTCTCTGGGAACGAGGCTGGAGGCCTGATTGGGTCTTATAGCCGAGGGTGTGGGACAGAAGAGGAGTAGTGGGTGTCTTCTAAATTGTTACATGGAATTAGGTGAGTGAGCTCTGTTGCTCTTCATCAACACGGGTAAGCATAACAGGATATTTTGTAAAGGATTTAGTCTTAGCCACGCCAGATTTAAGATGCTTGAAATAGATAGTTGAATGGAAAAACCTGGCATTTCCAGGGAGGAGGAGGAGGAGCTGGAATTTCAGACTTGGAAGGTCTTGGCATGTGGATGAATTCGAAGTTACAGAATTAAATCAGGAGGGCACCTAGGGGTGGCTTGAGGCTAGAGCAGAGAAACTTCAGAAAGGAACAGCTATCGAGGAAGGTAGAAATCCAGAAGTTAAAAACAAGCCAGGTAAAGAAGCAGGTCAGAGCTGTGTGGCGGTTCACATCTAGGCACACTTAGTGGCTGAGGCAGGAAGGTCATGAAGTCAGACCAACCTGAAACGTCGACTAGGGGGAGCAGAAATACCTTTCAGGAAGGCATAGTCAGCTGTGTTGGATGCTATGAAGGGTCAGGTAAGAATGGAAGTTCTTGAAGGATTGATAACCTGGAAATTACTGTTTCTTTGTCTAAAGCTGTTGACTGAGGAGTGAAAATGGAAGTCTGAGTGCAGAGGATTTAGGGGAAAATGAACCATGCATTTGATTCCTTTTTTCCCCATTTTTCATAGAAAACACTGACATTTTTGTTTAGAAGTCATTTCTTTTCTCTTTTGATTTCTCATTATCAGTGCTGGGGATTAAACTCAGAACCTGTGCCATGCTAGTCAGGCATTCTATCAGGGAGGTAGATCTGCTGTCCCCTCCCTCCCTCTTTATATGTGTTTAGTATTTGCCTGAGTGTGTGTGTGTTCTTGTGTGTGGGCACCCATATGTATGGGTGCACTGCCTTTATGTTTGTGTGTATTTAGACCTGAAGTTAATGTTGGATGTGTTCTTTGTTTTCCACCCTCTATCCCCTACCCTGCCCAGCAGGGTCTCACAGTGTAGCTCTGGCTGGCTGGAACTACTATCTAGACCAGGCTGGCTTCAGATTTACTGAGATCTGTCTGCCTTTGCCTCCTGAGAGCTGGGATTAAAGACATAAGTCACTTTCTACTTTAATTTGAGGAAAAGTCTCTTACTGAACCTGGAGATGCCTGGCATTATAGGTGTCCATTATACTTGCCCAGAGTTTATGGGGGTTTTTGAGGATCTGGCTCTCACACTTGACCCACAATTGCTTTATCTACTGAGCCACCTGCCGAACTTCGCCCCAGCCCCATTTTTTCTTCTTTTAGCTAGGGTCTTGTATAGCCCAGGTTGGCTTTAAACTGTGTGGTTGGGGGAGACCCTTAACTACTGATCTCCTGCCTGCTGCCAATATTTCCTCAATGCCAGGATTACAGGCTAGAGCGATCAAGCCAGTTTTCTTTTAAATAACTCTGGCTATGTACATCAAGTAACCAGAACTGGCAATCCTCTTGCCTTCACCTCCTTAATGCTAGGATCACAGTTATGTGTCACCTAATATAGATTTGCTCCCCCTTTGAGACAGGGTCTTACTCTGTAGCTCAGGCAGGCTCAATTTTCAACAATCCTGCCTCAGTTTAAGTGTGCTGGGATTACCAGCATATGCAACCATGTCTGACTTTCTTTTTAAACTTCTTGTCATTGTTACTAAGCCCTTATTACCTATTTGTATCCAAAACATTATATTTTTACTGAAATATTATAATTTCCCAATATTTCATGCTAGTGTTTTAAATGACGTTCTGCTTTCTAACAACCTGCTGTCACTGGGGCTGATACAATACAGGTAATGGGTGAGGGAATCTGACTTTAAGGGTTAGGTTCCTGGCCTTGGGAAAGTAGGCAGGTTTGACCTTGGCCTTAGGGATGGCCTTAGTTTTCCTAGCTGTCAAATAAGGATAACAAGACCAGTTTAGCTCACAGTTCGTGGTTGTGAGGTATGACTGACTATTAATGAAAATAATTGTAAAACATTTTTGCAAGTTCAAGTGTGATATAAATGTTAAATAATAGTTCTTTATTGGGATGTTGTGAAAATTAGCAACATGATGTCTGTTAGAGGCTTAAGTTCCTTTTGAGGAAGGTGATATGTTTTTTTAAAATACTATTTGGGGAAAAATTCTCAGAATTTGTGACATGATATTGCTACCCTAGTTTCTAGAATGTATCAATTATGACACCATAATGAAGCAGCATCTTATTAAAGACACATTTCCCTGGAGATTTATTACAATATCACTTTACGGGTTCCTATTATAGGGATTTTTTTTTAATTTAGGACAAAACTTTAAGCTTCATTGTTATTGTGTGTGTGCATACTCTCAAGTGCCTGTGTGGAAGTCAGAGGACAACTTTGTAGGGTCAGTTCTGTCCATCTTTTTTTTTAAGATTTATTTATTTCATGTATGTGGGTACACTGTCAACTCTCTTCAGACACACCAGAAGAGGGCATCGGATCCCCATGACAGATGATTGTGAGCCACCATGTGTTTGCTGAGAATTGAACTCAGGACCTCTGGAAGAGCAGTCAGTGTTCTTAACCACTGAGCCATCTCTCCTGCCCAATTCTGTCCATCTTTACATGGTTTCTGAGGCTTGAACTCAAGGAGGTCAGGCTTGTGAGGCAAGCACTTTTAACCACTGAGTCATTTTGCCAGCCCCTTTTATATGATTTTCATCCTCTTGGTATTTGGTTCATTTAGAAGGATGAATGGCACTCTGTGGTACTTACAATAGTGTGGAGTGTGTACTAATCTGATGGAGGGTTTTACTATCTATATTTAAAGCTTCATAGCCAATCAGTAGAAACATTGAAAAACCATTTTCATTGTAGTGAACACTATATAGACATGTGAGTACAATTAGGCAGCGGTTCTCAGCCTGGGGGTCAGGACCCCTTTGGCAGACCTCTGTCTCCAAAAATGTTTACTTTAGAACTCAGAACAGTTGCAAAATTATAGTTGAAAAGTTGCAACAAAATAATTTTATGGTGGGGGTCAGCACAACATGAGGAGGAGCTGTACTAAAGGGTCTCAGCATTAGGAAACTTGAGAAGCATTGAGTTAGGTGATGGTTTCAATTAGGATTTAAAGAAGGGAAAAATTAGCACTGTATTCCACACCCGGGTCTAAATGTAGAATCAGTGCGATCATTTTCTATCATGTACTTGGGACATGCTTGAAATTTGAATCTTCTGGGCTTTTTATCAGTTTCTAAAGCGACATCGACTATAGGGGAAAGTTAGGATAGACCTGATACAAGGGAAAAGTGAAATCTTTATGTGATGAGATTGCTGACAGGCTCAGAACTTCTTCCTGCTTATAGTTCTGTTGAGATTCTCTGTATTGTCTACAGCCTAAGGACCTGTCTATTTCTAATTTTCTAATCAGTATTTTCTAATCCTGATTTTCTATAGGTTGGAATTGAATCTTTGAATCTTCTGAATCTAGGTTTTCCTTTCACTCCATTATGTCTCTTCCTTGTCTTCCCCCTCTTCGTTTTTCATACAGGGTCTCTTGTAGTTTGATTTGGTGCTGATCCTTTTTCCAAGTGTGATGATTGCTTGATATATTAACCTACCTGGTCTCTATTACCTCTTATGTCAAGGACAAGTAAAAGCTTAGCTTTTCTTTCTTCTCTGATGTTCCCATCTTGCTTTTACTGTACACAAGCTCTATTTGAGAAGGGTGTGTGTGTGTGTGTGTGTATTGTGTGCACGTGCACTTGGTGACTAGACAAGGAGATCCTGGCCTAGCCTGGTGACACAAAACAAACCCTTGAGCTACTTGGGAAGCTAAGGCAGGAAAATCTCAACTTTAAGGCCTGACTTGGCTAAGGTGAATGGAAGGCTGGCCTGGCTGTGTAAAAATGAAAGGCTAACAGAAGAACATGTGGCCCAGCATAGAGTGTGTGTCTAGCACACATGAAGCCCCACAGCAATCTGTTACCTACACATGCTTGCTTTCCCTTTTAGATTTATCATTTTATTTTATGTATATGAGTGTTTTGCCTGCATGTATTTATGTGTTTGGTGCTTGCAGAGGCCAGAAGAGGATGTTGGATCCTCAGATGGTAAATTCAGATTGTAGAACTACACTTTTGGTGCTGGGAACCAAATTTCGGGTTTTTGAAAAAACAACTTCTCTTAACCACTGAGCCCTCTCTCCTGGTGCACCACCTAACCTGTTTTTTAAAGGGTCTCTGGTCTTGGCAGGCCTCAGTCTCCCTTTGGAGTTTAAGATGACCTTGAACTTCAGATTCTCCCGTCTCCATCAAGTGTTGGGAATATAGGCTGGTGGCCCAAGCCCTTGACCTTATGTATTTTTTACACAACTTAGTAGTTCATGCTCTTTGAATACTTTCTCCTTTGCTTTTTTCTTTTTCTTACTGGCATGTAAAAATTCCTTGTATATGTTGGCATCAACTCTTCTTAATAAGCATTGCAAATACCCTTTCAGGCTATGAATAGGAAGTGAGAAGGCAGCCTCTTGCAGCAAATGCTAATTCAACATAGTGTTTGGTTAAATTAGTTGCTTGCCCTTGGTTATTGGAGCAATGGTAAGCTTCTTTTGTTTCTCCTCTTTCAGAGACACATAGAACAGCTCCTTCTGTCTGAAATAAAGTTTGGCTCTGTGTTGGTTATAATTTGCTTTTTCTGGCTGGCACAGCCTTCTTTTTGTTTTCTGTCTTCTGACAGATTATAGGATTGTGGGGAAACAGCGTCCAGGGCTTTTTCAGGAACTGTGCCATTTTATCTACAGGAGAAGCCATTGGCTTTGGCACTAAAGAAAATTGGCTCTGTATTTAAAGATGCCAAATCATGCTTGATCCGCAAGCTTGCTGTCTCATTTTGTGTATGTGTGTGAAACTTTTTCAAGATGTTGGCTTTTTTTTTCTTTTTCTACCATGTGCTACCCCCATCAGTATGAGGAATTAACTACTTATCCCTCCAGCAGCCCTCTCTAACACACCCATCCCTCCAGCAGCCCTCTCCAACACACACACAGCCCAAGCAAGCATCCTAAACCGTAGAGGTAGGGGCCTTCTGAATATCATGGAGGTGTGTACCATGCAGTGTCCCTTTTGAATACCTTATCCGTCTTTGAGCTTTTTTTTCCCCAGGTTTATCAGCTAATGACTTTTCCATGGAATCCTGAATTAATTTAGTTGTAGAAATGATTTGCCAGCCAAGGTGTCCTTCTGGTTTATTTGCTGTTTTGTTCTGTTTTTGAGATAGGGTTTCACTTTGCTGCCGGTGCTAGACTGGAACTCACACTGTAACCCTCGCTTTCCTTGAACTCAAATGCCTCCTCCATAGAGGAATCAGAGGCTTGAGCTGCCATGCTCTGCTCCACAAGCTCTCTTGACATAGGTCAGTCTGTCCCAGGTCTTTCAGCCTAGGCTGGCCTCCAACTTCTGATCCTCTTGCCTCTACTACTCTGCCTGCTTTTCATGGGGACTGAACCTACTCCTTAATGCATGCTAGGCAACCATTCCATAAACCAAGCTTCATCCCCAGCACAGCCCCTCTTTTTGTTAAATGAACTCCATATATTGCTCCACCACTACAACCCAAGAAACCATACCATTTTGAGTATATTCCATCCCAGCCACAGTGTCCCCTTAACACTGCCATTAGCCATTTAAGTTTGGGTACAGACGTTCAGTTAATGCAGCGTCAGTGTTACTGTTTTAACAACTTTGGACAGGTACTTTTAAGGAAACCTGGTTCGTCTGCATCTTAACTACACTGAAATCTGATAAGGAAGTGGTCATTTCAGGATTATTGAATGTAGATGCCTTGGATGTGATACAGGTTGAAGCCAACTTTGTGACCTTTGTACGTTTCCTTTTATTTATTTTTGCGGAAGATTTGGTGTGTTCCCTTCCCACACCCACCAACTTCCAGATACACACTTTCTCACTTCTCTCCTTCCCCCCAGTTTCTCTCAGGGAAAGCAAGAATTTCCAACAGATAAAATTGTTGCAACTGATTAATACCTAAGTCTTTCCATCGTTTTGACCGAGTTCAGTTGATTAGTCTGAGAAAAGGAAGGTAAAGCAGAGAGGCCTGGAGAGCATCCTTTTTGTGGTTGGGTGTCTTCCGGTGGTTAATTGGTTTGGAAGTCTGAAGAAGCGTTTTGGCAGGAAACACCCGAGGGCTGGTCACTCTTAGTACTCAGAGTAGGTGGAGGAGCAGGAGAAGCGGCGGCCGGAGCATCTCCTGGCTCGGCCGCTGGGTGCTTGGCTCCCAGCTTCCTTTTGGGCACCAGGAGAGACGGGGGCAGCGGTAACAAAGAGGAGCCGTGCAGGGGCCGGGGCCGCGGGTAGCTGGCCTATCCCCGGCGGCTGACCTCCCAGTGGGCCTCCCCAGTTGGCTGTATGGCAAGTCGCTCTGCTGGTTCCTTGGCTCAGGATTGGCTGTGTAGACAGGAGGGAGCTTGCAAAGAGCAAGGATGGAGTTGAGGGGGCGGGGCTGGCTTCCGGCGGCGGAGGGGAGCGAGCCGGAGCCGGCTGGGGGAGGGGGTGTAGGCGCACCGCGGAGTGCGGCGCTCTCGGTGAGCCTGGCACCCGGAGTGGCCGTCTCCCCCTCCCCCTGCCTGAGCCTCTAGAAGCCCTCTCTCTTCTGTCCTCCCTGGACTGGGGCAAGCAGGGCTGCACTGTCCCAGGCCGGCGGGGCGGAGCCTGGAGCCCCACTGAGAGCTGCAGAGCCAACCTCACCTCCTGCCCAGGGCGCAAGGTGTGTGTGTTTTTTCTAACGCCACCCGGACTTTAGCCGACTTAACCTTGTAAGAGAGGGGAAATGGAATGGGAAGTCTGATCTCTCTGTCTCATCCCCTTATCTTTATTTTCCAGCTCCACCTTTCATCCTTATTTCTGTCTCTTCATCTCACCCCTGCAGCTGGTTAAGGAGATTCAGGACACTTCTCTTTTCACCGACATGTAGATGTCGGCCGCGTAGTAAATTGCACAGATGGGAAAAGAGGATCCCTTTTCATGTGGCATCTGATGCGGTAAACCGGCGGGGGAAAGATAGAACCCAGGATTGGCTTTTTTAAACTGTACAGCATCTGCGTTCATTAAGGCTGCCCTTATTCTCTTTGGGTCGGTCTCAATCAGCAGCAGTAATCTTAAAGAGGCGGAGGTTTGGGTGGGAAGGAGGAGCAGCCCTCCGGCCCTGGTAGTTAAAAGCAATCCTGATAATTGTTAGTGATTAACTCTGGTAAAGTCTCTTTCTCGAGAACACTGTCACAGGCTTTGTGTATTGGTTCAGCCCTAAAAGAGAAAGCTGGAGCCGGGGAAACTTACCTTCTTACTGAACTTGAAGGCCTTATCAGCTTCACCATTGCTTCATAGGTTAGTGATATTCAAGGGTTCATGAAGGGATTTGTTTCACCAAAGCTGCATCTTTTAAAAATAGATAGTTTGATTTGATTGTCTTTCTAAGAGCTCTCCTTAATCTTTTATTAATTTGGGTGGCTGTATCATTACAGTTTAGACAAATTTTATTTTTGGAGTTCTTTGCCTTTGTAACTTAGGATTTTTTTCCTTTTCTTTTTTCTTTTCTTTTCTTTTTAAAGAGGAACTCTATAGTTCAGGTTCAACCTGGCATGGAATTCCTATCATCCTGCCTTAGCTTCCTGCAAACTACTGCAATTAACAGGTGTGCGCCACTGCGCAAGATTTGGGTCCTTTCTGAAATACATGGGTCTCTACAGCTTAAATTAGGAACTTCTTTACATATTTTAAGTGGAAGGAAAGTTACCAATTGAAGGTGAAATGCTTAGAAATTCCAATATTAGAAACAAAGGGTGTGCTTTTGGATGGCAGTGTCCGTGTTCTCTTTGCTTCTTGTTCTGTTATTATTTTTCGAAGACTGAGGCTCCCTCTGTCATTGGCCTGGCCTGGTAGCCAGGTTGTCTCGGAATTTACAGCGGTCTCCCTAACCTGCCTTTGCTCAGCAGCGCTTGGATAACAGCTACCATCCCTGGCTTGGTCTCTTTATAGTGTGCATTTTCCATCAGAGGTGTGGGAGACCAGCTTTATTCCTGTGTTGATGGGCAAAGAGGAGCTATGTCAGAAGAGGCGAACACCAGTGTCTTGACAACATTTTATATAAATATTAACTAAAGTGGTTCATTTATTTTCATCTTCCAGGTTTAATTCCCAATGGTTGTTGTCACTGGAGTTCAGATTTGAAGATATAATTGTTCTGCAGCTGTGTCACAGTTTTAGCTGGATGAGTAATTTTTCTTGATGATTTATTTTATCTCTAGCCAGTCAGGAACAATTGGGATGAGAGTCAAGTATGGAAAATAGGGGGCTTGGGGCGGAGCTTAGGTGGTAGGGTGCTTGCCTAGTGTCTAGGGGGCTCTGGGGACAGGGAACAGAGATTAGAGATTCAAGGCCAACCTGGGCCTTGAACAATAAACAGAAGATAGAAATGATGGGACAGGAAGTCACCTCAGTGATGGAAAAAATAGACCAGGAAATGAACTTTGTCTCCATGTGCATACACACATACACAAATACTTTTTTTTTTTTGGTTTTTCGAGACAGGGTTTCTCTGCGAAGCCCTGGCTGTCCTGGAACTCATTCTGTAGACCAGGCTGGCCTCAAACTCCGAAATCTCCCTGCCTCTGCCTCCCAAGTGCTGGGATTAAAGGCATGTGCCACCACTGCCCAGCCACAAATACATATTTTATACACATAACATTTCAAGTAAGTATTAGTATTGAATTTTTTACAAAAAGGAAATTCACAATAATCCTATGTTGGCTTTGAAGTTTGTTTGTTTTTTTTTAAATGCTTTTATCCCTAAGGGCTCCAAATTATGTTTAAATTGGGAAGGGAAGAGGATCCTCCAGACAGATCTTACCTAACTTGTTACAGAGACTAGTGTTAAAATCACTGATTCAAGCTTTGGACAGCTAGTGTATTGGATAAAATATAAAATACTTTTGTCTGTTTGAGACAGGGTCTCACTATATAGTTCTGGCTAGTCTGGAGTTCAATACACAGGCTAGTGTCAAACTCAGGAGATCTACCTGTCTTTCCTTCCTAGCTCTGGGACAATAGGTGTGACTATCACACCTTTGAAGTGTGCTTAGCTCTCTAGCAAGGTGGGGAAGTTGTTGCAAGAAAAATACCTTGACACCATGCTGCTTTGGTCTGTTTGCCCTCCTATTTGATACTCTAGATTTTTCTTTTCTCTTTTCCCAGGTGTGAATACTTAATATGGCTTTTTATAAAGTTATACTTTGCTCCCTGTTTTTTGTCTTGCTTTTGAGATAGGGTCTTATTCTGTAGTGGAGTCTAGGCTTAAGGTGTGTGTGGTGGTGTGTGTGTGCGCGCCTGTGTGCATGCATGTGCAGGTTTACTGGTCCCAGTGGAGGCAAGAGGTTGACATCAAGAAAATTTCTTCAAATGGCTGCTTTCCTTTGTTTAAGAAAAAAGGTCTTAAAATTTTCATTTTATGTATGTGGGTTCTTTGCCTGTGGATCACGGGTATACCTGGTGTCCCTGAAGACCAGAAGAGGGCATGGGATCCCTTGGAACTTGTGTTATAGACAAAAGGATTGTAAGCTTCTGTGTGGGTGTTTGGAATTTAGCCCAGGAAGAACAGCCAGTGCTGTTTGTTAACCACTGAACCATCCCTCTATCCTTTTTACCTTATTTTTCAAGTCAGGATTTCTTACTAGATTGGACCAGGCTGACTCAGACAGAGCAAGCTTCCAGGTCCCCCTGGAACTCTGACTTAGCACTGTGGTTACAGACCCCCTCTGCCTCTCCTGGCATTTATGTGGATGTTAAGGACGCAAATTCAGATTGGGTTTGTTTGGTTGTTTGGTTTTGGGTTTGGGTTTAGTTTAGTTTAGTTTTTTTGAAACAGGGTCTTCATGTGTTTCTGGCTGCCCTAGAACACTCTATGTAGACCTGGCCTGGAACTCAAGGAGGGCCTTCTGCCTCTGGCTTCCAAGTGCTGGGATCAAACATGTGCATCACCCCAACTGGTTTCCAAATTCAGGTCTTTATGTTTATTAACGAGGAATCCACCCAGTGAGCCATTCCCTTACCTCTGGTCTTGAACTTCGGATCCTCCTGCCTTAGACTACTAAGGGCTGGGATTACAGTTTTTCTTACTATATTAATTTTTACAGTGTAGAGGGCTTTGTGCATGTGGGCAAATCACTCTGCCAATGGAGTTATACCGACAGATTTAACAAGTCTGTTTTCTTGTCTGGTTGTGCCGTCAGTAATTTGCATGGTGCAGTAGTAGTTGGAATCCCCAAAGAATTTTTCCCAGGAGGCAAGAGGCTATGTATAGAATTATTAATGGTGTATCTGTGTTTGTCTCCAGGTGTCATTTAAAGGGCTTGGAAACTCAGATATAGCTTCTGCAAGGAAACAGTTATGCAAAGCAATGAGTTGTTTGTTAGGTTGAAGAGACAGTGAGCTCAAGTTAAAGTAACTCATTGAATTTCCTTTAGCAGTGTGTTTATCCCTGTGATGTGCAGCTTGGAATGTAAGAAAAATGGCTTTATGTTCTCTTTAAGGGGAGACTCTAGTCTAATCACATCTGAGGTATGAAATGATCCCTTGAGAAAGTGAAGGAAAGCGAAGGAAGCTTTGGATTCTTGACTTTGCTTAATACCTAGAATAATATGCTTGGGTGTGGTAAGATTGGGGGGGTACTCAAGGTGAGAAGATATTAGAGGTTAAAAAGGTCTTGGAATGCTGCTTTAAGTGAGAGACTTAGGTAGAGGCAGTGTGTTCATAAGGAGATGTGTGTGATGATAGCTTTATCAGCCATATGTCACAACCAGTATCTTATGTGTGTTTTATCTTTTATTATCTTTTTTAAAGATTTATTTATTTATTATATGTAAGTACACCATAGCTGTCTTCAGACACACCAGAAGAGGGCAGCAGATCTCATTACAGATGGTTGTGAGCCACCATGTGGTTGCTGGGATTTAAACTCAGGACCTCTGGAAGAGCATTTGGTGCTCTTAACTCCTGAGCCATCTCTCCAGCCATCTTTTATTATTTTTAATTACTTTATTTAAGATGCGTACACACATACACACGGCTCACCAGGACATAGGGAGGTCAGAGGACGACTTGTGGGAGACTGAACTCAGTTGTCAGAGTCGGCAGCAAGCTTCTTCACCTGCCGAGCCCTCAGGCAGCCCTCTTATGTGGTTTTAAACATAAACTCTTCCTCAGGCTTGACTGTTGAGTCAAGCTCGGTCTTTTGAGGAAGTTCTGTGCTATGAGTTCAATCCTGAGGACCACAGACCTGGTGGAGTTTATGATCTGTTTACCACTCAGATAAAGATTGGTTGCTGAATGAATAAAAGAAATAAAAAGGGAAAGGAAGGAAACATGACTGCTCATATGTTGGAGGAGAATGTTTATTTTAGATATGTAGGAGAGCATAGCCAGAGGCAGGGACCTCTGGGAGAATCCAGAGTGGACATGGCCCTGATCTGGGCCATGTGAGATAGATGATAGAGGGCAGGAGGAAAGGAAAAGGGGACCAGGTGCAACAACCAGGAGGCCAAAGTACGAACAGAAGACAGGCAATCAAAATGGTTGGATTATGTACAGAAGAGCAGCCCATTTTCCTAGAGGGGGGAGTTCAGGATAGAGGACTGGATGCAAGATAGGTAGCAGACCCTATAACAGGTGAGGCTGAGGGGGGCAGGGAGAACCTGGTGGCCCAGGTCCATTTGATATGTTAAATAGGTCCCTAACTCTTTGTCCCAGGTTTGAAACCTAACTAGTGAGTTAATGAATACTTCCTGAAGAATGGTTGGGGCAGATTGCGGCTCAATTAGTTTAATCTTCAGAAGTTTACAGGTCTGTTCCTGATGAGAACCAGAGCTACCTTTCTAATGATGTTACCTTTTAAGAATTCTTTTTGAAGCCGGGCGGTGGTGGCGCACGCCTTTAATCCCAGCACTTGGGAGGCAGAGGCAGGTGGATTTCTGAGTTCGAGGCCAGCCTGGTCTACAGAGTGAGTTCCAGGACAGCCAAGGCTACACAGAGAAACCCTGTCTCGAAAAACCAAAAAAAAAAAAAAAAGAATTCTTTTTGACTCACCAAAAAAATTGTGTGTAGAGGGGGGGCTGGAGAGATGGCTTAGCAATTAAGAGCAATGGCGGCTCTTCCAGAGGATCTGGGTTCAACTCCCAGCACTTACTGGGCAGCACACAGCTGTCTGTAACTCTAGTTCCAGGGGATCCGAAACCTTCACACAGACATATGTGCAGACAAATTACTAATGGACATAAAGTAAAATTAAATAAACTATTGGGGGAAAAAGCTTGTTGAGTGTATATATATGTTGGTTAGTGCCTCAGAACAGTCAATCTGCCTGCCTGTAATCCTAGCAATCAGAGAGGCTGAGGTAGGATTTTAAATTTGAGACTAGCCTGTGCTATATAGAGGGACTATAAAGAAATTTGAAATTAATAAATTAATCAAGTAAACAGTCAACCATGATGATAAATAGGTTTCATTTAGTCAAAGAAATTTTGTTTTTGGATCAGGTGGTAGATGAGGTTGCTCTGTGGTATTAGATCACATTGTTTGAATCTCTGGTTTTATAACTAGTGGGACAACGAGCTAACGTCCATTTTGGAAGCAGGCCAGTGATTGCACTGCCTTGGGCCTGGATGGATTGGAAAATGGGACAGAGTAAACAATCGAGGGTATAAATAATGAATCTTCCTGCTGAGTCTTGGGAGAGTGAGAGAGATTATCCTCAAAGCTGTTCAGTCTGTCGGTGACAGAGGAAGAGTCCACTGAATTAATTACCTGGACTGTGTTTGTTACTGAGCGCATTATAGGATTGCTAGAGCCGTTTAAAATAAAGTTACCTTTCAATTAAAAAAATGTTTTATTATTTTATACGTATGGATATTTTGCCTGTATGTCTGTCTCCCACGTCATAACCAGTGTCCTCAGAAGCTTGAAGAGTGTGTTGGCTCCCCTGGAACTGGCTTACAGAGGGTTGTGACTGCCACTTGGGTGCTGTGAATCAAACCCCAGGTCTTCTGGAAGAGCAGCCAGTGTTCTCAACCCCTGAGCTATCTTTTCAGCCCCAAAAGTTACCTTTTCATTACAGACTTATCTTTTCATTTCAATCAAATCAAGTTTATCTACCTTTTAGAATGTAGTCCTTCGAGTCCTTCCCCAACTTGGTTCACTGTGAACAGTCTTTTGTTTAGCAAGATAATAGACCTCTGCTTAATAAGAAATCTCATTGTTTGTAATTATGAGGCAAATAAAAAGGCCTAAGTCTGCCTTACAGAGTTCTTGGCTTGAATACATATCATACGTCAAAATTAAATGCATTTATAATAATTCTATTAGCAACTTAAAAAGGGTTAAGCCAAGAGTTTCTAGTATCGTGATAAATATTTTTACTTTTAGATTTGTTTTCATCTAAGGATTCAATAATTACTTTCTCTGTATTTTTCCAAGATAGTAAAAACTAAGGCTTTTCAAAAATCAGATAATGTAGTGATTTGGTAGTGAGGTCAGACCCAGAACCATGATTTCTGAGTTAGAATCTTTTCCTCTCTGAATTTCAGGGAGACCTGGAGCTTGCAATCCTCCTGCCTCAGCCTCTCGAGACACTGAGATTGCAGATTGAACTCTAGATCATCTTGCTTCAGTTGCTAGAATTACAAACATGCTGGGCAGTGGTGACGCACGCCTTTAATCCCAGCATTTGGGAGGCAGAGGCAGGCGGATTTCTGAGTTCGCGGCCAGCCTGGTCTACAGAGTGAGTTCCAGGACAGCCAGGGCTATACAGAAAAACCCTTTCTCCAAAAAAACCAAAACAAACAAACAAACAAAAAAAAGAATTACAAACGTTATGCTATTTTGATTTTTTTTTCCTCTGGATTTCTAACTGTATTTAACAGTTTTCTCCTTCCTTTAAATTATTTTAAAGTAGGGTAGAGCTCATGGAAGAGCGTACACTGAGCACACCCGGAGCTCTGGGTTCATCCCCAGGACTGCAAAAAAAGTCAACAAATAAACATTTCCTGCCTTCTCCTCGAGATGCTGTTTTTGTTTCTCTAGTTGCCAAGGGAATCCAAAGATGAGGACACTATTACCAATCAAAAGGAAAAAGGAAAAAAGGTTCACTGTGGGATATT
Organism: Tokudaia tokunoshimensis; assembly: GCA_036184795.1. NCBI lineage: Eukaryota > Metazoa > Chordata > Mammalia > Rodentia > Muridae > Tokudaia > Tokudaia tokunoshimensis. The sequence goes on along the minus strand of BTHU01000010.1, from coordinate 43,543,881 downwards.
CTAAGAAATAAAGACAAATTCCATAGTAGATCAAATTGGTTGCATTCCAGCCTGGCTATAGAAGGCAGAGGCTGCCCTTATCAGCAGACAGACAGGGCTACAGTCAAAGCTTCCTTTCTGACCAGTGGAACAGTCACTTCTTGATTATTTATTATTTGTACAAAAACTGCAAAGACGAAAAGCATAGACAAAAATACCCAAAGATGCTGCAGATCCGTGCTCTTATTTTATTACTTTGTGCGTATGGGTGACTCCATCATGCGTGTGCCTGTACCCACAGAGCCAGAAGAGGATGTCGGATCCCCTAGAACCAGACTTGCAGGTGGTCCTGGGGCACCTTTTTAGAGATGGGGTCTCAGTATGTAACCCTGGGTGGCCTGGCACTAGAGTAGACCAGGCTGACTTTGAATCACAGAGCTCCACCATCTGGCTGTTGTTTTTGAGACAGAGGCGCTACACTAGGCACTTGACAAACAAAGTAGTCCAGTTAGTTAATGCGTTAGGTCTACTTTACATCAACTGTTTTGTTGAGGGCAGTATCAAGGCCGGGCCCATGTGAGCCAGTGTAGGGTGAGGATCTGTGACAAGAGACAAGGTGGTTTGGTTTAACACTACTGTAGCGCTGTGTTAGGTCAGGGAGTCTGATCCTGAATAATTTATTTTACATCTATTTAAGCACAGCACGATTTGGTGAAAATTTTCCTTGTGATAAATATCTCAGTTCCCTGTGGACAACAAAGCTTAAAGACAGAATTAGGTGTCGTGGCCTTGCCTTTAGTCCCAGCATTTGGGAGGCAGAGGCAGGAGGATCTCTTGAGTTCTAGACCAGCCTGGTTCTCAAGAGTGAGTTCCAGGACAGCGAGGGTTACACAGAGAAACCCTGTCTTGAAAAACCAAAAAGGAAGCTTAAGACATGACTACGTCAAAACTCTTTTGTAAAAGTACATATAACATCTTCCATAAAGATAGGTTCTATAGATTGGCAAAGCTCACGATAAGGGTCTAAGAAAGGATCCAGTGTGGTCTTGCCACAGTGCAGGGGTCACCAGGCTATTAACCACATCCAATTCCAGCCTTCTGTGTAGTAAATAGACTATCCTTCTCTCTGTGTAGAGGCAGCCCTGTATGTTTAACATTCCTTTCTTTCTCTCGTGCTGATCTGAGTATAAGAACCTCTTATACTCCATGCCTGCCACAGTGTCCACATGCTGGGATTGTGATCTGATACCCCCATGCCTAGCTCTCTGGGTTTTTGTTTATTTATGTGTTTATATGTATGTTTGTGGTGGTGGGTTTTTTGTTTGTTTGTTTTTGCTTTGTTTGGAGTCTTACTATATAGCCCTGGCTGTCCTGTGTCTTGCTATCTAGAACAGTCTGGCTTCCAACTCAGATCTGTCTGCCTCTGCTTCCCAAGTGCTGGGATTAAGTAAGAATGTGTTGTCACCACTGTTAAAACTATACCTGGCATCTTTCGTTAACAACTTTATATTCATATTTCACCTTGGGTTTTGTTCTTTTTTTTTTTTTTTGTATTCTCAATGTACGGTATTGCCACAGTTCCTGATACATAATGGATACTTAGTGAGTGAATGTAAGTGAATGGTGTCTTTACTAAATGGGTGTGTTTCGCTCTATTTACTATCTCTATATTTCTAGACCCCTCACTTATAATATTTTTTTTTAACATCTCAGATGCAATTACCCCTTTTCACATCAGATGATCTACCCTCTGTTTATGGGGAAATTGTGTGTGAATGCTCTATAGCTGTTTATATATATATTTATATGAGAGAGAAAAGGGAGATTTACTCAGTGTAGCCAACACACTGGGGAAAGGGGCAGAGAGATCCAGTAACCCCCACAAATCTGTTATTCTTGGGCCCTGAAGTGAGGTTGAAACTAGAGGACCAGGAGGGAGCACCAACTTGATGCTCACGCCTCTCGGGGCGTCGGTGTGGTGCAGTTCAGCTCACCCCGACCCATCTTTGGCTCCCTGATCTGTAATCTCAGCCCTGGAGAGAAGGGTTTCTGTGCTTACTGGCCCAGCCTTGGGATTCCTGGGGAAATTCCAATTTCTTAGGGCACATTGCTTTAATAGTCTGATAGGTAAAATGTCTGTGGAAATATATTCACTTCTGCCAGACTGATTAGATTTCTCAGCTTTCATTGTAACACCTCTGTTGTGAGGTGGAATATGTCTATGCCTGAAACAAATATAGTAATCTGAATGTAAGCAGGAACTAAGGCTAGGACACATAGTACGAAGTAGCTGTGTAAAAGATCCCCCCCCCCTTGGCTTTTAGTTTCATTTTTGAAGGACTGGTATAATCAATGCCCTGAAGCCCAGGCTGATCTCAAACTTAGGATCCTCCTGCTTCAGCTTCCCAGGTCCTAGTATTATAGGCAAGGGCTGCTATGCACAGCATGGCTTCATTTAAATTCCAACCCCTCTCCACCCTCTCCTCCGTGAACTGTATTCTCTAAAGACATTGCTGATTAACCATCTGTCCGTTTGTACTCCATTTTCCCATGGTACCAGGATAAGATCTGTCCCAGTGCGTCTCAAGTTCATTCTGTCTTTCCTGTGGGCAGTGTCCTAGTACCTCAAAAAAAAAAAAATTGTTCAAGCTCCCTTTCCAGAAGCTGTACTCGCATTAATTTTTAGAAGACTTATATAGCACAAGAGGCGTGTCTGACTTCCTCGGCACTCTCACTGTTGATTACATAGTTAATGGGCCACGAGAAAGAACAACCAAATTTTATATGTATTTTGGGAATCGGTTTCTAATTTTAACTTGGGAATATTTTATTTTATTCTTAAACAAAGGTCAAATGCTTAAAAAGTTGGCCAGCCATAGTGGCACATGCCTTTAATCTTAGCACATGGGGGACAGAAGCAGGCTGATCTCTGGGTTCCAGGATACCATGTCTTAAAAAAGTTAAATTTTTTAAAAAATCCTTATTTTTTATAACAATAACAAATGAAGTTCTTTTTGTTTATAAAAATATCTTTTACTTATTTGGTGACAATTTTTACGTGTAGACAACATATTTTGACTATGTCCACCCCTAACTCTCCTTTTTTGTCCGTGTTATTCCTCCCAGATATCCCCAACAGGTCCCCTTCCCACTTCATGCTTTTTCTTCTTTAAAGGCCCCTGAGTCCAGTTAGTGCTGCCTGTTACAATGCTTCCTGGTCTTGTTGGCTTGATGGTGGGCAGGTCAGCACAGTGACCTGCAGTGAGTTCATGAATACGTGAGTTCATGAATACAGGGAACATGGCGTCTATTCACACCACACACACACACCCCCCCCATCTATATTACACCCTCTTCTGTGATGATCCTTAAGCCTTGGGGGTAGGGTGGGGGTGGTAGGCTTGATATAGATGTGCCGTTTGGGCCTGAGACTCAATACACTTATTCTAAGCATTTTGACCCATTATGAGTTTCTCCTTACCTGCTGCCTACTGCAGAAGAACCTTTCCTGACTGAGGTTGAAGGCATATGTGTGTAAACATAAGGAATTTAGAAGGCAGTTTGACATGTCTGTTTAGCAAAACATTACCTTCTAGGGCCTATGATTTCCCCAAGTGTGAGTGAACTTGGGATCAGAGTTACAAATGTCTTACTCCTTCCTGTGGCGCAAGCCCCAGATCCATTCTGAAAGCATTGGCTCCATGACCTTCATGCCTCCATTGTACAGTGTGCATATCTTGCTTGACTCGTTAGTGTAGTAGAAGATATGGTCACCATTGATCCCTTGGGGTCATGCAAAGCACCCCCCTGCACTATGGAAACCGTAGCCAGCCAGGAGGAAGTGTTCAAGTCAGTTGCAGCTTGGTTTTCCTGTCAGCACCACAGTCTTGCTACCTAGCGCTGATGCTCTAAAGAACAACAGTAGCCTGTGTCTCAGGCCTCCTAGCACAATAACTCTTGGGAGGTATTTGACACTTAGCACTAGAATTTTCATTATTATTTTGACTTTAAAATGCTTTTTAAAATTAGATTTATTTATTCCCTTTACAGTCCAATATCAGCCTTTCTTCTCCTCCCAGGACCCCTCACAAAAGTCTTCCCCTTATTCTCTTTTGAGAAGGTGAAACCCCCTCTGGGTATCAGTCCCCCCAACCCCATTTATATTATTTTCTTGTGACAGGGTTTCTCTGTGTAACCTTGGTTGTCCTGGAATTTTCTTTGTAGGCCAGGGTGGCCTCAAATTCAGAGTTTACCAAGGGAAAAAGTAATGCTGAGCATGTTGGAACATGTCTATAATCCCACCACTCGAAAGATAAACCTAGGGCTGGAGAGATGGCTCAGCCGTTAAGAGCACTGACTGTTCTTCTGGAGTTCAAATCCCAGCAACCACATGGTGGCTCACAACCATCTGTAATGAGATCTGATGCCCTCTTCCGGTGTGTCTGAAGACAGCTATAGTGTACTTACTTACATATAATAATAAATAAACCTTTAAAAAAAAAAAGGAAAACCTAGGAGGGTTGCCTTGACTTTGAGGTCAGCCTAGACCATGAAACAAGATCCCATCTCAGTAAACAACAAAACATAGTCAGGTGGAGGGTGGGTGGGGCTCAGTGAGTAAAGGGCATTGCTGCCAAGTCTGATGATCTTGGTTCCGTGGCTGGAACCCACCTGTGGACGGGGAAAACTATTTCCTGAGTTATTTTCTGGCTCTGGTATGCGTACACTCTCTCTCTCTCTCTCTCTCTCTCTCTCTCTCTCTCTCTCTCTCTCTCTCCCTTTCTCTCCCTTTTCTCTCTGTAACCAAAAAGAAGGGGTAGCGTTAAGGGCGGTGGCGGTGCGCACGCCTTTAACCCCAGCACTCAGGAGGCAGAGGCAGGTGGATCTCTTTTAGAGGCCAGCCTGGTCTACAGAGCAAATTCTAGGACAACCAAAGCAACATATAGAGACCCTGTCTTTAAAAAAAAAAAAAGTTTGCCTTTTTAAAAGCCATCTGTCCCTGAGTGGGTCAGCCGGTCGTGATGTGTCATACCTGTTAGCCCACGTGCAGAAATAAGAAGCAGTAAATCACTGCAGGTTCAAGGCCAGCATAGACTGTAGTACATTTGAGGCTAGCAGGGATATTTAGTAAAACTATTCTAAAAAGAAAAAGGGAATCATGCCTTTAATCTTAACACTCAGGAGGCAAAGGCAGGCAGATCGCTGATTCAAGGCCAGCCTGCTCTATAGAGCAAGTTCCAGGACAGCCAGGGTTACACAGAGAAGCCCTGTCTCAAAAAAACCAAAAGAAAAAAATGCAGAGTATTTGACTACCAAACACTTAGGGAACTCTAGGTACAAATCCCAGCAACACCAAAAACAAGCAGACAAAAACCTGTTTATTATAAGGGACTGGAGAGACTGGAGAGAGATGCTTCAGCATTCAGCAGTTAAAGTACTGTCTCGAGTTCAGTTCCCACCAGTCATGTGGCTCACAGACATTTGTGACTCCAGTTCCAGGGGGTTGGAAGCCCTCCTCTGGACTTCCAAAGATACCAGGCACTCACGTGGTGCACAGACACAAATAAAGGCAAAATACCCATAGACATAAAGCAAATTTATTAAGACAAGAAGGAAGTGAAAGGGGGAAAACAACGGAAGTCTGACATTCTCCCGGAGCGGAGTACACAGTAGAGGTAAAAGGTAAGCGAGTCAGGCGGCGGGAGTCTGCCGTCCACAGTCTCTTCACAAGTGACTTAATTTTGTTAACGAACCAGATAATTAATGCTATTTTCCTATCTAAAAATGAGGCTGTGGAGCTATCTAGATGATTTAGTGAGTGAAGGCGCTTGCTGCTGAGCTTGGTGCCTCTGTGGTAGAAGGAAAAGACCCAAGTTGTCCTCTGGCCTGCTGCATGCATACTGTGACACATGTACACTCACAAACAACTAAAATGTAATAAAAATAGGAATGAGTTTATGTTGGATACTCTTTTAAATTTATTTATTATGTGTATATGTGTGAGCTTGCATAAGTGTATGTGCAATGCAGGAGCCC